>JAXGGA010003312.1:0-104901 GCA_038373865.1 Uloborus plumipes | reverse complement strand
CCGACTAGGTTCGGAGCAGTTTTTGAGAAAAAACTTATTGAACAAAATGTTAATGTTTTTTTTTTTTTTTTTTGAAACAGAAGGATCTTAAAACACATATTTTACATCAAAATGTATTAAAAAAATCATTCAGTTTTACAAAATTGGCGATTTTTTAGTAATTACAAGTAAGAAGAAACACTCCGTAAAGAAAAATTATCTAGTTACATGCAATTTACTTATATTATTTTACATGAACAAATGTTCTAACTGGGATAGACCACAGGCTAAGAAATATTTCATGAATTTTAAGATTTATGCTAAATTACCTGCATTTATGCGGAAATTTCTCTAAAATTATTTACTTTTTCTAAATGAAATGCCTGTAAATCAAAAAATATTTTATCATTTACAAAATCTGCGGTCTGTTACACTCACAAGTACTTACAAAACATGTATGCCAAATTTCATGTTTCGATATTGAATAGAAGTTGCAGAATCATGTTTTCTGTAGCGAGTATTGAGCGAAAATGCAATTTTTCACAAAACATGAATAAAGATTGGACTACAGGATTATTACTGAAGAAATTTAGTATTCAAATGCTTATAACTTGCGTTGTACATCACATAGATTAAAAATCCAAGCTGTTTTATAATCTTAAAAAATGGGGGTTTTTAATGAAACTGTTTGTAAGAAAAGTAATTTGATCAAGATTCGCCTTTTCAACCTAGTCGGATACCTTAAAGGATGACTCTTCTGTTAAGATAAATACTTGAGGTGAAGTAATTGTTTCGAAGGAGATTTAAATATATATTTTCCGAAGCAGCTTAAAACTTCGCTGTTTATAAAATGCTAATAATTCGAATTTTCCTTTACAAGATTTGTAGATTTAGTTGAACCATAGTAACTCTGAGACCTTGCATTTGTTCAGAAAAAAATTATATTTGATGTATATCCCAATCTTAAATATTTTAAGTAATTAATTTATTTTTTCTTTCAAAAATCATGTTCAATTTTACTTATTTGATTTACCAATCTCCTTCAGCGGCTAGATGTCTGGTCTTTTTGCACAGTTCGCTTTTTCTGCCTTTTTTCATTTTGTTGCTACCTTGGCAGATATTTGTGTAAATTTACTAGTGTCGTAAAATTAATTCGATCAACAGCTACAGTGACTTCCAAAAGTGTTCGTACACCATAAAACTTTGTAGTGAAGCAATAGTTCCGTGGAACTGAATTTGAATGTAAAAATGAATATGATTTGAATATTTTTTTATATCATCTCTGAGTCCTTCTGAGTAAAATCCAGTATTTGGTTTTAAAATATTGCCTATTTTTATTTCTGAAATGGATCAAAAAGCGAAAAACCAGAGAAAGGACCTGCAACAAAAGACTTCGTACTCTGCGATATTTTCGGAAAAATGCTTGATTTAAATCCACATCTCTCGTTTTTTCATTTCTCTTGCATTGTGTTGACATTTGAAAAGCATTTGGCTTTAATTTTTTGCTATTTTATTCTGAAATAATCTACTTATATTTAATATCTTGTTTGCCTAAAAACAAGACACTGTTAAAAATGATTATTTTTCATCACAATGCTCCCCAGTAAATAGTTTGAAATATCACTAAATTAGTTAATTTATACCATTCTTTAGTGTAGTGAGTAATGAAATGGTTTGAAGAATTAAGAGCAAAACCAAGGTAAAAAAGGGTTAAATTTATAGTTAGAAAATTTATGAAAAATCTATATGCTTGCGTGCTGTAAAAATTTCTGCAGAATTTTAGGAAACATTTTATGCATCAATTCCCCCTGAAAAAGTTTTCTACGTCTTCAGAACAGCTGGAATAAAAATTATTATTAAATCCCTTTCATTAACAATTTCATTTTTAATTATTAGGTAACTGATTGAAGTTTGTGAACTAAGCAATGTTGGCCTTGTTTAGCACGTTGACTGCCCAACCATGAGATTATTCGTAGCATGTCGTTTTAGCTGGTAGAATCGATTTTGAGTTGGCTCCCGGGAGTGAAAGGAAGGTGAGGAATCTCTGCGATAGCAGTTTGGCAACAATGCTACGGTCTACTTAAACTTCGCATCCCATAGTCTAGCATTGAATATAATGGCATTAAAAAAAATATCTCCTGAATATTAGGAAATTTTGCTATGAAAGCTGTTTAGAGAAGCATAGAACACTGCTTCACCTTACGTTTATGATATATTTTGCATTCAAGTTTAATTTTCGCTTATGAAGCTATCCTTTTGAAACCTAAATTGATCTGCTGTCACTTAGGTGAAGAGCTTGATGATTTGTAAATTTCTCCATTGTACATATAAACTTTTTACCAGCTAATTCATTCATTTTTCTGTTGTGTGCAGTGCAATCAGGGTTTTTTTTTTTTGTATTTTGTTTTTGAAATTGTTTCACTTATTTGCCCTTGTGAAACTAAAAACGATTTTAGCTCGCTTTTGACAATGTTATTGTCAAAATATATGTCATTTAATTTTAAAAAGAAAAAGAAAATACACAATTAATCAAGTACGGGTACATTAAAGGACATGTAAACTTAACTTTGGCGATAATTGTTTTTCCTCTTATTAAGGCTCGACCAATAGCATTTTTTGGCCGATGCCGATTGTTCAAAGTTGGCCGATGGCCGATTTTTTTTCCTTTTCCATCGGCTGATGGTTAAAAAACCCCAAATAATTAGAAAAATAAATGTTTAAAAGAGTTTTGATGGGTCATATATTCATTTCATTCTAATTATTTTTCAGTCATTCAGATTTTGGGCCTAAATTTCTATTTTACTATCGCTCAACAAAAATTACATGAGAAAGAGAGAGAGACGCAGTAAGTTCAGAACTCATTCATACCATTTTTACTAGGTGTAGTCATGAAGATACTTTCTTAGCTGCAATCCGATGTTCCAAATGTGCTTTTTACTTTTTTTGACTAATCAATTTTAATTTCAATGCACACTAATATCATAAATTGGTGACAACTGAGTGATATAATCGCAAAGTGTTTTATAACTAACAAAGAAAGATACAACAAAGATGGAGAAAAAAATAAGATGCTGAATTTGGTATTGGCTAGGCAGTATTTGACAAAATTCCTATTAAAATTGTCAATGACATTTGTAACATGAATCTCTGTAGAGCAGTTCCGCATTGGTTCGCAATATACTCTTTTATTCATGAATTAAGTTCTACGTACATGTACGAAAACGTTTGAGATAAAAAATTTGAAACGGACACTGTTTAGTAATAGGCAACTGCTTTATTGTTTAACATAAACATAAAAAAAAAAGACTTCAGCAATAACATGGATTTAGATATTCAACAAACTTGGTAAAAGAACTTCCCATCATGTTGTTTAATCATAAAAAAAAAAAAAAATACTGAACCAGTCAACAAATTACACTGTGTGAGTGGAAAAGATCTTTAAGATATTTTTTAACCATAAAGTTAAGCAACACAAGAAGTTCCGTCAAGAACTAAACGAGCCTACTTTTCTGTACATCGACATCGGTGTTCTAGCATCTGATCAATATTCTTTTAATTATCTGAGACGACAAATTATGTCAAACGTACCTTTTTAGCACATAAAGCTGATTTCTAAAAACCAAATATGCAGATTTCATCTGATGAACTAGGCACTTCAAAAGTAAACAAAAAGAAAAAGTTGTTGCATCTTTTAAACAATGCAGCTTTTATAGTCTCTTCCGCAGAAAAATTAATTAATTGTTTTGAAAAAGAGAATTAAAAACAGGAAGCAAATCAAAACACATTTTATCAAAACAAAAAAAAAAACTCATTCCTGAAAAGATGTCTCGAATTTCCGTTGCCAATAATTAGAAACAAATAATTGATTCAATAACTAATAAAATGTCTTCTTAAATGAGTAATTTTTGTAAGACAAAAAATCGTCTGCCAAAAAAAAAATTAAAACAAATGAATAAACAAAGAAAAAAATTTTTTGCACGGTTCTTTTAAGAGTAGGAGTCAGTCATTTTTTCCCAGCTTGCGTTTCTGCAATATTTGCTGAGTCAGAGTTAAGAGTCAAGGATTCAGTGTTGCGGTTGAAAAGTCGGAGTCATCAGTCACAGTTGACAGGTAGAGTCGAAGGCAGGGGCGGCCCTAGCGGCGTACATTCCGGACCCCTGCCCGGGGAGGCAAATTTTAGGGGCGGCATTTTGGTTCGAATAATAAAATACATTTTCTTCAAGGAAAGAAACGTACAAAAAATTTAACAAATATGATTCTTTTTACACTTAGGAATCCTGAAAGGTATGAATGTAGCGATGTTTGGGCGTGTTATTTTAATGTATCCATTTCAAGACAACATTTTCGGCTACTTCAAAATAGCCTATTAAAACAAACGAATATATATTTATGAAATGAACGAATATTTAGAAACTATAATTGTTAATGTTAACATTTAAAAAAACAAACTAACTACAGCAGATAACTTTAAGAACGTCAAGATTTTGAAATTGTTGAAAGAAGCTCGGGGGCCTAAAGCGTAGTTTTTTTGGAAGGGAAAAAAATCTCAATTCATCAAATGAAGCACCGAATTTTACCGAACGAATAAACGAAAAAATAATAAAATGTGTGCATGCATAAATACTTACATCTGCTGAGAAGAGATATAAAACATCATTGAAAAAATGAATAAATAAAATAATGCATGATTGTAATATTACACAACTGTCTCACTATTTTCAAATTTTCCGAATCATTAGTAAAAATTTGCCAAATATGAAATTTTTTTGGAGGTCATTTTTCCTCCCACTGGGGTGCCCCTGATACAAGTTTTGTAAATTGTGTAGAGAGAAAATTGTAGAGAGAAACAAGGCATATAAATGCGCTTGATCTAGCACATAGGTCTTCAACTTCGATTCTAGAAAACCGTAGGGTTTCTTAGACATTTGAAAGTAGCTCAGCTAGTGATCACTATTTGCTCAATCATAGCACCAAACTTTTAATAAAATTACAATTCTTATAAAAGATCAAATGTTCTTTAATATTTCCAAAGCATTTCTTAAATATTTTCCTACTCAAAAAGAAAAATTATCTTGGATCAAAACTATAATACTTCATAACTGACACCTCCTAGCTCTTGATAGAAGAAAGAGAACGGCAAATTGATGTAACTACTGACAATCAATTGAAACTAATTATGCAATTTTAGAATGACATTACACAGAATTCTGAAATTTCCAAAAAAGCTGTGAAACATTGTTAATTGTTTTAACATAAGTGGGCGAAACATCTTTCGCTTCCTGTGCTATGACAAAAGCAAAATTCAGAAACAGATTAGAAACTGAAGTTGACTGCTTACGTTGCTGATTTAAACAATTATTCCAGACGTGATAAATACTTTCCAATGAAAAATAATCGCAGCCAAGTTATGAATTAGCTGAACAGATTGATTTAAGAACTGACTCAGAAAGTTTGCAGGCTTAAAAGTCAAAACGAATTTAAAAGCAAAAAAATCTTTTCTAAAAACTCCTACAATACATTTACCAATGCATAATAATACATTTTCAACGATACATTACATGATATTTCTGATATAGCAAGCAAATTATTAATCTCTCATCAAGTTGTCATAAAAGTATGCATCAACAAGTGTTATTTAACTGCATTTTTTAAATGCTAATTTTACAAATTTTAGATAATTGATTGTATTTATATATAGACTTAAAAATTTAGGACGTGTTATATATTTTTAGTACTTGCATAAACCCATTAAAAAAACAATGTTGAGAGAAATCTTTAGTAATATCTATATTTCTTAACTTAAAGCAGACGTTTCGTACAAAGTTAGTGCAATCTGTGAAACTAAGCAATTCAGTATTAAAATGCCAGAGGCTAGAAAGTGCAAATAAAGTGCCTTAAATATAATGTTCAAGATGTCTTGAAAACAATTAAATAAATCTTTGAAACTCTTTGATAAGTGCTGCAACTTTATTTTTTATCAAATGCATAAAGCATCAATTGTCCTTATGGACGGGATGTTACTCTTCTGTTTTTTAAATATTCACACCATTTCCTTTAACTTTAAATCATTTAATGCATTTTTTTCTATTGATCATTTTACATTTAATTCAGTGTTAGGTTAGTCAGTAGATTGGAGCGACGATCTAACACTAACTTTATATCGAAAGCCAATGTCAGTTTTCTTTTCTCCTACCAAGCTCTTTTTCCTTGTCGATTAATGTCACCAATTTATAGAACCACAAGCACAAACAATTTTTATTTAAATTGATTTTAATTTGCAGAAGAAGTTATAACTTTTAAAATGCACTGTTTACCTATTTCTCTCCTGTTATTTTTGTTGTCTTAGTTACATTTTATAAGACCTCAAAACGCAAAATTTTATATTTATTTTACCAAATTTTTCCTGAGGGAGAAACCCCCAACCCCCTGAATTTGCAACTATTCTATACTTTATGAAAAATAGTCACCGCATCATTTTCCTCATACTCATCCCTCTCCAAGGTCAATAGAAGTGAATAAAGTAAAAATAAATGAAGACAGTATGAAGTGCAAAAACGGTAGGGGAGGGGAGGGGGGCAAGAGCTTCTGAAACATCGAAAATAAAAAAAGGACAAAAAAGCCTACAATATAGTTTTTGGGACAAAAGAGGCCCTATATCAAAATAGCTCAGGGTGATATTCGGTTTAAATCCGACCCTGAATATAGGATTTTATTTTGTCACAGTTTTTAATTCACAACATCTATTTATTAAGTTGTATTTATAAGCAATTTATTTCTTTTCAAACTATAAGAGGGGTGGCATTTTGCATTTTTATCCGGGGTGGCAAAACTGCTAGGGCCGCCCCTGGTCGAAGGCACAAAAATTCTAATAGTGGGACTCTGTCTTTTTTTCCGAGCCTGTATTTCTACCATAGGGGCGGAGTTGGAGTCGAAGATTCGGTGTTGGAGTTGGTTTTAAAAGATTAGATTCGTCAGTCGAAGTTGAAAGCTCTAAAATTATAATGGTAATAGTGGGTCTTTTTTTTTTTTTTTTTGAGTCTGAATTTCTGTCATGCTTGAGAGTCGGAAGCAGAGTCCTCACTCAGCTGATTCAGAAAAGTATTTTACATACAATTATTTATCAAAACCATTTTCTAACAAAGTTAGTTTGAAGGAAATCCGCCTTTAAGTCCAGGATCTACATTAAACTTAAATTTCCCCGTAGGTGCAATGTTGTCTTTTTCTGAACGGTTCAATATTGAGTGAAAAATAGTTCAAATTAAAAAGCGAAATATGGGAATGAGGTGTCCTCGCCGAGATCTTTCAAGCAAAAAAAAGTTTATTAAATTTTGACTGTTCACTTAAAAGTTATTAGGAGGAGTAAGGTTGTTTGAACGGTTCAATGTTGAACAAAAAATTGTTCAAACTGAAAATTTAAATACGGCAATAAAGTATGCTTGCCGAGATCTTTCGAACAAAGAAAAGTTTGTTTAAATAGGACTGTTCACTCAAAAGTTATTAGGGGTGACAGCTTGTTTGAACGGTTCAATGTTTAACGAAAATTGTTTAAATCAGAAATTTAAATACAGGAATGAAGTATCCTTGATAAGATCTTTCGACAAAAAAAAGTTTGTTCAAATCGGACAGTTCACTTCAGGGGTGCCCATCCCCCCAAGCTCAATGGCGCAAATTCCCCCCCAAATTTTTCACAACCCTCTTGTGTTTTATATTTATTTTTACCCCTCTTTTTTACTAAATTCATTTTTTGAAATATTATTTATTTAAATATTATTTATTAATTTTTTTAAGTATTTTATTTATTTTTTTAATATTATTTATTTTTTTAAATTATTTTTTTAAAAGTACTAATTAAGTGCGGAATAGAATCGCTTTTGTTCTCTTCTAGATATTCCACGCACACACACAGGTAATAAATAAATGAAAAATTATAATAACAAAATAAAAGAAATAATTTAAATTAAAAAAATAAATAACTGAATAATTTTTATAGAAAAAAAATCAGTAAATAATTTAAAATAAAAAAATAAATTAATAAATAATTTAAATAAATAAATATATAAATTAGTTTTAAAAATCCCCCCCAAAAAATTTGATGGCGCAACTTGCGCCATAATTCCCCCCTGTGGGCACCCCTGGTTCACTTAAAAGTTAGTATCGCGGGTCAGGTAGTTTGAACGGTTCTAAGTTGCACCAAAAATTGTTCGGTCCGAAAAATCAAATATTGGAATTAGCTGTACTCGCTGAGATCTTTCCAACAAAAAAAAAAGGTTGTACAAATAGGAATGTTCATTCAAAAGTTATTGGGGGGGGGGGGCAGGCCAACACACAAACTTTCCAAATTTTAAGTTTTTGATTTTTTAAAAATGATTTTTATTTCTGTTTGACTTTTTTTTTTTTTGGACCTGGTGATAATTTTATGATGCATTAAACCGCTTATAACGCTTTTTTCGTTTTTTTTTCTTTTTAACTGGAGAGTAGGCTAAAAAGGCAACAGATAAATCACAATACTAAGTCATAGCTTGAATTTCGCTAAACTTCAAATGTATGAACAGAAATGTTTGCATTTTCGTTATAAATTGCGACAGGTTACGTAACTCATTTTATTGAAAAATAAATAACCATGAAAAAAAAAAGTCAGCTTGCAATTTTTTTTTGTTATTTTTGCTCCTAGTTTGATTTTTTATTTTGCTGAATCTTACATCAAAATGGCTTTTTTATTTTTTGCTTCAGTCGCTCTAAAATTGTAATTTTCCTGCTTCAGCCTGCTCCAAGACGTGTTTTTTTTTTTTTTCTCCACTAGACTTCAAGATAATTATTTTTCCTCTCCAAAACAATTTTAGCTGCTCTGAAATTGTATCCATCGTATGCCACTCCTGATATAGTTTAAATAAAATAGACTTGAGTAATCAGTATATGATAGTAAGTTATAGAGGCCGTTGACATATTTACAATTGTAATTTTTCAATGAAAATATCTCATAGATTATCATAGAACAGTGGAGAAAAATGCGTAGGCAGGCAAACTATGCTTTTTTTTAGAAAGATACGGTAAAAGAGATCGTGGGGGGGGGGGGGGGGTTAAATAATTGCAATGAAAAGACACGCTAGCATTTAAAAGTGCAAAGGTAAAATGATATGAATTTAAGCGAGATATAGTAAATAATACATAAATTATCAGTATCGCAGTGCAAGATGGCAATGGTACATATTCAATATTATAATTCTGCATTAAACTAATAAGTAAAATCTGAAATAGCATAATCCTTCCTAATACCGCACACCTCCCAATAATAGACAAAACTTCCGGTTCAGTTATTCAGAGGTTTTACTGTAATTCTCAATACTTGCATCAAAGCGATCACTCGGAAAGTGTCTGCTGTGTTGTGAAAATTTCGGTATCTGCCCGATTCGGAAAACTCCAAAACCCAGAACTGTATTAATCCCATTTGTTGCCCGATTTCAAGCCACATGCAGAGCATACTTTTAATTGTGAAGTAAAAAGTGCAGAAAATAGAATTCCCTCTTAAGAAAACTTTAAAAAAAAAAAACATCGGCCTTGCATCAGCATTTAGATATTTTTGAGGCCGACGGGCCGATGTTTTTTCCATGTTAGCATCGGTGGCCGATGTAAAAAATTTCAACCATCTGCGCGGTCGAGCCTCCCCTCTTATTACTGTTTTCCATCACTTTTATCAGATTTACAGAAGATAGTATAGATAAGGCATTTTTTATGAAAGAAAAAAGATGCAAAAATAAATATAACATTGATATGTGAAACCTAAAATACAAACAATGACATGTGTAAGTAATTCAAATTATGTTTTTACTGGTCATTGAATAAACATGAACCCTGAAATAAAATATGAGAAAGTAAATAACTTTAAAATTATAATGTGTAACATATCTATTTCGTCGGGATAATCGCATGCCGGATCAAACCTCTTTCAATCACCATGCATCCGCTACCCGAGAAGTGCCAGCTACCTCCCTTCGATCTCCCCCCTGACCCCATCGAAAACTCAGGGTCCTCTGCAAAAGTCTCCTTCCCCCTTCTCTGTCAATACAAAGTCATTGGGCGCCAGCGGCGCCACTTGCGGTGGAAAAATTGGACCATTTTTTTGATGCGTTACCAAAGGAGATGAGGCACCTTCCTGTTTAGACTCCCTGGTTGCCTTATTAGTGATAGATTTGCTGTTTTCATACAGATTTGAATTTATGTGTAAGTACAGTGTCATTAATATAGATATTTGGCTTCTGAGGATGTAGCAGTAAATCAAAACTGGCTGATTGGTGCTAATTTTAGCCTTACTCATAAGCTATAATTTTTTTGTTGATTTGCAGTCAATATGTTATCATTCTTCTTGGGAGTTGTACAACCATGATGTTTTTGGATATGATATGGTATTATGGTGACATACTAAGTAAAAATGCATGGGAGGGGGGCAGGTGCTGAGCCCTGACATGTATACCGATAAGTTTTCATATTTTTAATCAATGTCCTTATAAGTGCTTTCTTTTGTTACTAAAATACAGCTAAGTACCCTGTGACTACAATTATGGTTTGCTTGTATTGGACTTTCTAGCAAGCCAGTACTGTTATGTGCCCCTTTGGTATAATAAGTTTGCTTGTGGACCTGTTGACTTGGAGAAACTTTGGTCTCATACGGATCAAAATTCCAGAAATATTCTGCTTAGGCTTAGTTCAAAATTTTAGCACAACTTAGTTTTGTAGAAATAAGTGTTGTGTATTGCATGGAAAGTATATAAATGAATATGTTGAAAAGATAAACCTAGTGTAAATAGTGAACCTTAATTCCTTTTATGTGATAACTTTATCTGACTTGGAATGTGACTATTTGAATGCTCAAGAATGCTGTAGAAAACTGAATGGAGTAAGTTTACCTATAAAAATAGTTTTTATTGATAAAAAATACTAGCATTGTAAATAAAAGAAGTTTGTTACCATATAATATTCCCCTGAAATGTTTATTATTGTAGCTATTCCCTTCACATTCAATGTAATATCTGACTCGTCATTCATTGTATGGTGTCATTGTAAACTTTGACGAGCCTTAAATTATTATATTTTAATGTTATTTATAGGTGTATTTTAGGGGTGTCTTAGGGTAGCATTTCCTGTACTTTGCAGGATAGGGTTTTTGACGCCAAACACTTGTTTTTGACTAGACGTGTCAAAAACTAGTCGAAAACCTGTCGTAAATCTCAAAAATCTGTCAAATAGGGTCATGTGGGGTAAAATGGGCCGAAAAAGAACAATTTTGCATTTATGCGCTGACAGTAAAAAATATATTGATTCAACCAGTGAATAAACTGCTCAGGATATGCAAATGACTCATGACAATTAAAGTGAAAGCTCGGAAAAAAAAATATTGATACTGATAAATAAGTTACAAAATGTGTTGTCAGTGGCTCATTTTACCCCAGAGCGTGGGGTAAAATCAGTGGTTGGAAAAACTACATTTCTTTTGTAGCGAACTTCAACTACAACTACTTTGTTATAAATGTAGTTAACTACAACCACAACTACTTTTTTTTAATGTAGCGACTACAAACTACTTTTGAATTGTAGTCACTACTTCGCTACTTTAAAAAAAATAAATAATTAAAAAGCATACACCGTTTGAGGTTTGATCGAAAAATTCGAAAAGTGGTTTACATTGATAAATTAACTCATTTGAATATGAAATAGAACTAGGAATTGTCTTTGAATTTATTTGTTACTTTTCCTTTTTGTTCCTTTTTTTGATTTTTTCAACAATTTTTGCGAATATTCGCCACAGGAACGGATTCAAAAGTTAAAAAATTGAAATAGTTCAACCTTTAATTTTTTTTTTTTAATTTCTTACCAAGGAATATTTAGGAACATGAAAATTATTTGAAGGAATATAATGATGTCGAATAAACCAATGACATCAAACAGATAGAATGTATTTCGTCAAAATGGTGTATCTAAGATCAGCTCATTTTTATAGTTCTTATTTGTCTGTCATTGCGTCCGCTGCTGTACTCGTGCAAGATTTGCATCAGTCAGAGTCAATTAAACCTTGTTTTTTTCCTATAGTCTGTGGGCCAAGCACCGATATCGTTCAAGTTCGTTTACCAATCTTGGGGACTAAGGGAACTTGATTGAAATCTATTAATAGTGATGTACTCAATCGAAAAATCCAATGTTCCCAAGCAAAGCTTGTCTCATTAAGTTTTAATTAGTAACTGAAACAGGGACTATATTCCTCAGCCTGATGGCTCTTTCACAACAGAAATTGTCTCTAGGTGGCGCTTTTGCACAAAATATTTGTAATTTAAAATTTCAATTCACAGTTTTTCTACCTTAATCTGTCTTTTCCACACGATTTTAAGTTGCAAAATAAAGTTTTAATATACTTACTTCATATCTTTTGTGATTTAATAACAAAGAAAATCGAAAACTGTATCAATCCGCATTTCCGCTTGCTCTTAATTGGGAACGGAAAGTAACTATAGAGGGCGCTATTCGCCTATGCTTTTCTAGCAAACGATTTGCTTTTAATTTCGTTGATTTTACAATTATTTTGGCCCACTTTTCTCAGTGTAGGATCGTTTCGCTTATATTTGTTACTGTTATTTCATTTTCAATGCATTGATCATTTTTTTAAATATTTTTTTACTAAATTAACAGCATTTTTTACCACAGCGTTGGATACGCTAGCACTAATGTTGCTTTTCCAAAATGCTTAAGTCCTTTTCAAATCTTTTCTTGTTTAAATCTCTCTTGTTGTTGAATTCTAGATGGATTAAATTAACTCAGATTAAAGACGATTGCAAAGACGCATTTAAACTTTAAGTTATTATTGCTTGAAAGATTGGTTTCGTATCCACATGGATTAGAATAGGCGGATCGTGAGTAGGATGAGAAAAATTAAAAAGTATGTTTCATTTTCTTGTTTTCATGTTAAACCTTTCTGTCTCTTATCATTGCTGCATTTTTTTAACAGACAAAATTTTAAAAGTTAATTTTGTACGACTGTTTTATAACTTGGCAGGCAGTTTTATTTCTATTTAATATTTTATAATACATCTTAGTGTTGGTTGGAAAAATAACACATTGGGTCTTTACTTATCATATCAACTACGCTCGTTATTTACATATTTATTTACATGAAATACTAAATTTGCGTGTGATACATGCGTATGCTCACAGTGAATGAGTGTTTGTAAATTTGTGGCTGACATATAAACTATGAATGTATTTTGCAGCATAAAGAAAGACCAGGCTATATACAGCAAGCAGGTAATCGAAATTAAAAAAACAAAGAGAGGATTGACAAGAATCGAGTATGGGGCTAACAAAATAAAGGCAAGAGCCCTATAGTCTTCAGAACATATTTTCGAACGTAAAAAGCTTGAGATTCGACTGAAATACAAAAAATTCAGCTACAATTGAAACGAAGTGCAGGAACTCAGCTCCAATGAGCTCTGCAGAAAGTTAAACCCTGTTATAGGGGCATCTTTTTCGATTTTGTGCGTAATTTGCTGGAAGAACAAAAAAAAAGGGGGGGGGAAGAGGGAGTACAGGAAAAAATATTTTTAACCAGCAGAAATAAAAAAAAAGGAATAAAAAGGTAAATAATTTATAGAGTGCACATTATAAATACTGACATCATTGAAATAGTGAAACACTTTCTACTGCACTAGATAATTTGCAAAAAACATCTTCAATGCATACCAGAAAACTGCTTCTTCAAAAAAATGTACATGAAGGTGCAAAAATATTCATTAAATGAAGCTCTTGTGTCAGCAGATGTGCATAAATGATTTTTCTGATCATGGTAATTCAGTTAGAATTAATATTTGATAAATCTGACGAAGAATTTCATCCATAAACTCACATTTTTAGCATTGAAAAGGGTGTTCCTAATGCCGAAACACGTGTATGTCGTTTTCCTGCTCATTTGCATTTAATATGTTTTTTCATACGCTTTTTTTCATTACACAAAGGTGATAATTTATTTTCTTTTTCCAAATGTACATTTAAATTGAAAAATTGTTTACGTATTTTTGCAAACTTTTTTATTTATTTTTTTATTTTTTTGTAAATAACTATCTATCTACTGTCCGACCTCGAAACCCGCGCCTAGCACCGTTGAATGATTCTATTTTAAAAAGGCAGGAAGCTTGATTACAAAAATACACGATGGCAGCAATTCTAATTTGTCCAATAGCATTTTATTTTCATAGACCTGATAAGAAAGATAAATTAAAAAAAAAAAAAAAAAACATCAAGAGGATTCACAAGAACCGATCAACACCTCAAATAAACGAATCCAACGAAAACCAAAACAAAACAAAGAAAAATCCCTTCCTATTCCTTATCTCTATTATCACAATCACCCTTAGTTCCATAAAATCAATTGAGACCTGACGCATGCGCAAATTCGAGAAAGGTCACCGAAAAGATAATCAAACAGTATCTATCTATCCACCTACATATACATACAAATATACAGAAAGAGACAGATACATTTTTATGATATTTAACGTAATTATCCGCCCCTAGAATTTCATTTTCGCCTATTTTGTCATGTATTTTTAATGGTCTGTAAAAAATTAATGAGACAATATTTTTTTGGGAACATTGTGTTTTTTTCATCTGTAGACTCTAAGGGTTCAAAAAAATATCACATTTTGTAGTCCCCGAAGTTGGCAAACGAAACCATGTTTCTAAGCATCTTTTCTGCCTTCGGCCCACAGACTACTACGTTCTCTCTTTTTTTTACTTTAAAAAAAAAATTTCATTTATTTATTTATTTATTTTATTTAAAAGTAGTTTCCAGAAATCGCTACAAACTACTGTTTTTTTGTATCTCCCTACTCTACTTTTTTTAAAAAGTAGTGCGCTACACTACAAACTACTAAAAAATGTAGCTACTACAGTAGTTTCGCTACTTGTAGTGCGCTTTTTCCGACCACTGGGTAAAATAGGTCGCTAGTGGGTTAAAATGAGTCATACTTTAATTCAATTAATTTCAAGATTTATCAAGGGTCTGGCCAGAGGAAATTCGGGTCCGTTAACGGACCCTTCACAAAAATACGATCGAGCAAAACGGACCCTTCACAAAAATACGATCGAGCAAAACGGACCCTTCACAAAAATACGATCGAGCAAAACGGACTCTTCACAAAAATCCGATCAAGCAAAATTACCTTTCACAAAATGCTGATCAAACAAGATGGACATTTCACACATTATTCATTCAAGAAGTAAATCTGAAATCAAAATAACGCATAGCATATTTCTGTTTAAAAGCCCATAACTTTTGGGCCTTTTCTGAAGTTAAAGAAACGAATCGATTATCCGACAATTTTGCGAAAAAAAAAAAAAAAAGTCGGATCTTCCCGCCTGCAATACTTTGGGCAAGCGATAAATCTTCAATGTAAAATGCAGTACTTTTTGTTCGTTTTTTTTAAAGAAATAAAAACTTAAAAAAGGTAGTTGTTTTGTTTTACTAGTTCTGCTTGTTTGCTTCATCATATGCAAATCAAAATGGCTTGCTGCGATGTTGTTGTTATAGATTTCTCTTGAAATGCAGAGTAAGGATTTTTCTCAATGCTCTTGGCTTAAACAAAAAGGAAATAGTAATTATAGCAATTATCTGCGAAATGAACTTAGACCTGTTAACAGATAGTTAGGATTAGAGAAAAATATGGGATTGCTTCTGGTAGAGTGATCAGCTATTTTAAATTCTCGCCATCTGATGTTTTTGGTGCGATGTTTTGACCTTATTTTGGCAGAAAATTATCTGTTTTTTTTTTTTTTTTGCTGATAAGGGTTGTGTTTTGGTTACATTCAGGAAAGAATATTTTTTCGTCTGTTAATATTGGAAGTCCGGTGTTGTCTGCTTTGCTACGTCTCCCTACCGAATTTTTTCCTCCGAATTTTCGGCGAATATGTCGGGGATAATTTAATGACATTCATCATATAAACCTGTTAAAATGTAATTCTAAAATTATTTGACTTTAATAAATTATTAACTTACCGTTTTTATACTTCTTTCATTTTGAAAAATGTGATCTATGCATCCGATATGAAAATTGAATTTTACTTATTTTTCAAGCTAATTACTCTTTATTAGGAGGCAAATAAATAAAAATTCGCTTTATATTTTTTGTTCAGATCACTATTTTAACTTTTTTAAAGCAAAATTAACTGATGTTTTATGAATCTAAATGTGTGTGTGGTTAAATGCTGAATTCATGGTTTCATTTTATTTTTGCATTAATTGTGTAAACAGATATTCATAATATGTTTATCATATATCTTTAAAATGCAATTGTAAAAAAAAAAAAAAAATACCGAAATAAATTCGTTTAGATTCCATTCTTATGCTTTTGATGCTATTACTTTGAAAACTTTACTTTGAAAAAGCAATCTCTTTTCATCCGCTACAGGAATTGGATTTTTCGCATTTTTGATGTTTAATACGCTTTCTAAAGAGGAAAATAAATAAAATGTATTTTTATTTTTTATTAAATTAAAAAAAAATTGCAATTTTTTTAATAGGGAACATGCACTATGTCACAAAATATGATTAAATTACTGTTATTTCATAGAATCGATGATGCTGATGCCGAAAATCAACATTAAAATTCCAAAAAATCATTCACTTGAGCGTAAGAAGTAATTAAAAAGGGAGATTTTTGTAAACAATGTCACGTGACGAAAAACGCTCAGCTATTGGTCCACGTCACAGAATACGATTCTCCCAGTATCGCTGCCTTTGATGAGACAGTCGATGTGTTTTTAACACGCTGTTTTGTATTATCGTTATATTCGGAGCCCGGATGGTAGTTCATTTTTTGGCGTTTTCTTCTTCTTAGTTCATTATACAAAGAGTTTCACAGCTCTTTAAACGCTGAAAAGTTTTTTATTAACTTTTCAGGGCAATTTTTAATGCTTTAGCTCATTTATGAAGTTTGAGTCAATTTTTAAGCAGCTGTGTTTTCTTATCAGTTTAGTGGTTTATAGTCATTGTTCACTTTAAAAGGGAAATGGGGGGGGAGGGGGACAAACGAAAGGTACTCTGCTTCACAAAAGAAAAGGAGCGTAGTAAAGCTGGTAGATCAAGAACAGAACAGGTTTGCGTTCTTTGACTACATTCCAAGCCTTTTCTCATTCTTTCAATCATTTTCTTGGAATTAGATTTCTGGAGAGTTCTGATCACTGAAAAACACCAACATTTTTCAAATCGGAAACCTAAAAAAGTACGTGCGTTAATTCTCAGTAAAAATGTCCAAGTGTTTACCACTGAAATATTTAAAATGTTTTCAACTTCAGCTGCATTTTTCGGGGGGTTTTGTTGCGAATTTTCGAAGCATGTTTAGTTTTATTCACTCATCTAACTTCTGAAATGTAGTTATAATCAATGATTGATGCTGGTTTTTTTTTTCTATATCTTCATATTTATTATTATTATTTTTTAAAGAATAAAATGACTTTTCATTTAAAATGATGGAAGAAAAATTCATTAAAAGGCAGGCCGATAATTGTTCAACGTTGGCTAGCTGTAAGCTGTATCCGTTTTCAGAAAAACACCCCGATTTCATATCAGTAGAAATGAAAAGAATTTGAGCAGTAAGATGAGTCAAAAGCTTTTATTTTCGCAAAAACAGGAGTGTTTAAACCGATAAATAATTGAGAAACAAAAAACAGTTCAAAAATATTTTTAAAGGAGGTTGGATGGGGGGTTGCTGGGGGGGGGACACCCTTCAGGGCGTGACACCCAAATGTGTTAAAGAGTTTACGAAACTTCATAAAATTTAAAAATTTGCTTTCTAAAAAAATTCATTAAAATTTATTTATATAGAATTTATGAAACGCAGAGCATCGATATGGTTGGGGGGGGGGGCACCAAGTAACACCCATGCGTTGTTTGAATGAAACCAACCAAAAATGTATCTTACAACTACAAAATGTAAATGTTGAATTTCTTGAAAAATATCCCCATTGTTTTAAATTATATTGAATTCATCCAATGCAGGATCATTATTAGATGAAAAGGGAGTTACACCGGGTGACATTCAAAATGTATCCAAGAGTGTGTGAAAAAAAAAATCTTTCTTCAAAAATGTTCCCGCTATTTGAAATTTTATTTAATTTATCGAATAGAGGAAGGAGGAGTGTTGCACCCGTGTGCTATTTAATTGGTTTGAGGAGTTAATACCAGCTTCGATTGAGTTAAACCAAATAGCAATCGCGATTGCTCAAAAAAAAAAAAAAAAACTCTTAAATTTTTGATGAATTGTTAAAACGTAGATTTTTTTATTATTATTTGTTCATTTATTCAGATTATTTTCTACAGAGTAACAAATTAAAAAAAAAATTAATCTATAAATAGAAGTTTAGATTTATAAATAACATTTTAAAAAAGCCATCATCTAAATTAAAATGTGCTTTAAATAAAACAAATTCTAAATAAATTTCTGATGAAATAAATCACAAACAATCCTCAAGAACATCCGAATTGCATTGCATTTTGAAACACATTTTGATATTCTTGTAAAAACACGCGCTATGCAAAAACCAAGTTCTTACATCTCGAAAAAATGTATTTGCTATCAATATTTGTCGTTGAATAACAAAAATTGTATTCTTCTTTTCCACCCCCCCCCCCCCCCAAGTTAACATGACTGACATGTGTCTCAAAGAATCTAAGCCCATGTTTTTACCAGCTAAATGTTCTTCATATAAGTATTCTTTTATAGCTAAAAAAACATAAAATTTAAAAAAATAAATAAATAAACTGTAGATTTGCGACTTGTAAAGGCTTAATAACTTGGCAGTGTGTAAAACCTGTGCTTTAAAACTAGTATTTGGAATACATTGATTCCGTGATCCATCTTCTCAATATCTGCTAGTGTGAAGTTCCGCACAACAGCAGAGCAAACGCTAGCAGAAGGAACGCAGGGAGAAAAGTAGTATTCTGTGATGTCACAAACTCATGGAGCGGCTACTTTCGTTTTTCGGGAGGCGTGGCCTAATCGCTTTTAAAACTCGTTTTAAATATGTTTAAACTGGCTTAATGGAGGTGTTATTGGTATGTTTCTGCACAGTTTTTCATGGTCTTTCATTTGCAAGTGAGTTTGAAAATCATGCATCTTCCCCATTGTTGATTTTTTACAAAATTATTTGATTTTTCACAAAATTATTTAGTTTTTCACAAAAAACGGACCCTGTGAAAAATCCTGGACAGACCCCTGTTTATTGAATCGTAATTTTGTACACACTAAGGGGTTCGTGGTGGTCTAGACTTGAAAAACCTCTGCTTTAAGGTATAAAATTTTACTACATTAGCATCTTCTGATACCTATAGTAACTCATCAGTTTAAGGGAAAAAAAAAAGGATAAATACAATTTAACATAATAATGCATTTCATCTTTCAAAATTTGTGTTGAATTTATTATGAAGTGTTTTTGTGTATTAATTTAACATGCATAAGTTAAGTAATAATTAGCTATGATTTTCCATATTTTCAAACTGCTTTTACAGTACCTTAAAACTCCTTATTTCTAAAGTCACTGTGTTCTTGAATTGACTGAGAGTATAAAATAATCATATAAATTGTGTTCTTTAAATTGTGTTGGAGGATCATTAATTTTTTTGTGCTCTGATAATGTTATGCATTATGAAGGTCAATTTTATGAAGTAATTTATACTGGTGTGTTTAAATTTGATACTAAACTATTTTCTTCTAATTTTAGTGGATTGAGCCTGAAATGATTTTACATGGTATAATAACTTTGTTCCTGCTCATTGAATGGCACTGGCTTTTATTCCTCATAAATTTACCAATGGCATGTTGGCAAGCATATAAGTAAGTTATAAATTTTAATATATTAAAAAAAAAGATTTTTCAATATTTGAAATTACTTGATTTGGTTATAGGATTTGCATCAGAAGTATAGCATAGCCATATAGAAAAGTACTGAATAAACTGAAATTATTTCTCTTATTTGGGCAACCCTATTCTAATCTGCAGGTGTAATTACTTTTATAATACAAATCAACAAAACATTTTTTGTTGATCTCTATTTGTAAGCTGGAGTGATTGTGCTCTGAGGAAAATCCAGTTAGTTTCAGATCCTTGATCCAAAAGTTTCAAGATGTCCATAATCTCTCTTAGATTTTGCTGCACCATTCTTTTGAAATTTGTCTTTCCCTTGTAAAAATTTTATGAATGAGACAATACATTTTGGACACATTAAATTAATTTTTGTGCTTTGTTTTAAAAAAAAGAGATGTATGTAGCTAAGTGACAAAACTTTTTTTGTTTGATCTGAGCAAAGTGGAAGAAACTGAATTGTAAGGAGTGCACAACAGTGGTCAGAAATCCAAACTTGAGTTTCTAGCACTGAATATAAACTTAACTTTAGCAAGGGCATTTGAAATGCTGACAATAGATTAAAAGCTTGTCAAGGTTCCCATATTCCTTAACACGTTGATTGTCACACTACGAGATAATCGAACATGTCGTTTTAGCCGACAGACTAGACTTGAAAGTTAGTTTGTAGGCGATAGATTTGCGGTTTTCATACATATTTGAATTTATGTGTAGTATATACTGTCAGAGTTTCCCCCAGGCTTGGGCAGGAGGGCACCCCACACTATCTGCCTTTTTATTCCAGACACGCACCCTTCTTGTTCTTTTGTTAGTGGAACAGCACCCTTCTTGCCTTTTTGTTTAAAAATCAGCGCCCTGGTGATTTTGGACAATGACTGCCATAAAATGTAGAAGAAGCAGTTCCTCCACCCTGTTTCATCTTTCCTGTGCTCCCCTTCCCCTCCACAACTGGGATTTGCACACAGCTGACAATTTCTTTTGTTAAGCAAGGAACAAACCCATGCTTTCTGCGCCAGATACTCACAGCCACCTTCTTTTCTCTTTAGTTTTACTTTTAACCCCTTTTTTGTAGGGGCTCCTGTCACTCAATACATAGAATGATGTCCTTTGACCATGCACTCCCCTCCCTCCGACTGTTCTTTCTGATAAGCCTCAAATGAATTCCAAAAATCTCATTATTGCTTGCTTCTCAGTTCACCTGCCTTTCATACTGCCACAAGTAGTGCAGGAAGGGTTTTCTTCCAGTTGATATGTGTCTTATGACAATTTTAATGTTTATTTTCAACTAATGTTAAGTGTAAGGAAGTTGGCTTACTCCATTCAATAATTCTTCCTTCAAATACAAAGCAATTTAACAGGGCAAATTCTTTCTAGCGTTTTATGTATATTTTGAATTAGAATTAAGCTACTGCAAAATATTTGATAAAAATGTCTCCATGAAATTTGCAGAAATTTGCAAAAGAACTGGATTCAGTTCTTAAATAGGTAGTAAAAGTGAAAATAAGTACTACTAAGGGCGCCCTTTATAAGTACTTAAGAACCAAAAATACAGTAAAATCTCATCTATTTCTCATGCATGTAGTCAATGATTCTTTTGGATAGTCCTTGTTTTCAATCTGCTCAAGGGGGGGGGGGGGGGGCAAAATGTTCGCTAGCACTTCATAGAATTCAGCTTTTCTGCGCCCTCCAAACGTTTTCCCCTATAAAATAACAATACTAAAAAATTACTAATACTAATAAAAAACAATACTAATAAAATACTAATAAATAACAATACGAATAAATTGAATAAGACAAAATCGCAATAGGAGTAAAAGAAAGCGATCATGCAAATGTTTTAAATCGCACCATTTTAAACGTGGTGTTCTAAAATATTGCAGACACAGAAAAAGCATTTTGAATTGATAGATTAATTTGTAAATGGGTGTTTCTATTATTTTAACCGTGTTAGAAATAAGCATTTAAATCTTGGTATGATAATAAATCCTAGAATAATTTTCCAATCTTCAAAGTAAACTATCTAGGTGCCATTCTCAATAATTTATTTGAATTTCTAAAAAAGATTACGCTAAATATAAAAGGTTCCCTCCCGTGCAGGGCCGTCATTTCAAGTTTTTCTGGGGGGGGGGGGCAAAGGGTATAACACAATGCAATTTCATAGGAAAACATGAAAATCCATGCCCACTTATATGTAAATACTTTGATTTCTAAAAGCCGGTGGTGGGGGGGGACAATTGACCCTTCTCTTCCCCCCCCCTAAATGAAGAGTCTGTTCCCGTGCTGATTGCTAAAGGCCGATTCAGATTGCGAGCTACGCGAACGAACGAAGCGTTTTTCGCTCTCAGGTGAAAAATTCTGATAATTCATACTAGATGCGGGCGAAAGTCACGTGATGGTATTCACCCACTAAGGATAAAGCGCGCGCATCTCGCGAAAGCCAATGGAATCGGATGTGCACGCGCTCAAAACAGAGCAAAGATGGCGCCTTCCCTCTGACTGGTTGTCGCTCTCGTTGCCCAATTTCGCTCGCCTTTCGCACGCGAAGATATCTAGCACGCTAGATCGCTCGCGACAGGCGAATATTCGCCGCGTTGTCATGGGAACGCATTCCCGAAACCGGTTTCGCGGGAAAAAGTTCGCTTCGCCCGCGCGTTTCGCTCGCAATCTGAATCGCGCTTAATTCAAAAAGATATGTGGAGATCTGTGAAATGTACAAAAGAAAAAAAATGTTTAAATACAAAATTTCTTGCTTTTAATAATTGCATTAACTAATTTTTCATTCAAGTTACTGAGTTGGGGTAAAAAAGTTTCAATGTGATCCAAAATTTTAGGCATCAAATTTCACGCTTAGGTTGGAAATTAGGTCTCAAATCAAAATGTTTGGTTGCAAAATCAGACTAACGACTGCTTATTTCTAATACTGCTTATACCTGTATGTAATTAGTTTACTTTTTTAAAGATCTTTAATGGCTCTTGCTTTCTTATACAAAAGCTTGATTTATTGTTGAGGAGGGGGGGGGGGGTAAATAAAGATTGTAACATGATGACTCAAACCATTTTAGATGCTAATGATGTTTTGAAAAATTTAATAGACGTATTTTAGCTCTTATTTTCCTGTAATTTTTTAACGATTTTTTTAAATGGATAATTCAATAATAAAGTGAAGTTTCAAACATAAGTTGAAGACTGTATTGTTGTAAGTGTATGTTCTCTAAGTAATAAATCAAATTCAACTGAGTTACTTAATTTTGTAACTAATTTTATAAGATTTTACTGAAATTGTGTTGGAAAAATTTAAAGCAGCTTATCATTATTTAATTAATAAAACTAAAAAGGATAAACTTACTTATAAATAATGTGTAAAATGTACTTTTTTGAGAGATACTTTTTTTTTATCTTTAGGAAATTTACTGTGCCATCTGGAAACTTTGGAATTTATGATCCTACTGAAATTCACAATCGTTTCAATTTGAAACAGCACATGAGAGATTCTTTAATTAGATTAGCATTTTACTTAATTTTCTTTTTTGTCTACTTGTATTGGTAAGTTTTTTTTTTTTTTTTTGTTCTATGTCATTTTGAATGTTTAATTTGATTTGAATACATATCTTTTATTGTAGATCTCTTAGTGTTTTCAATTTCCTTTTTAATAATACTGCTTAGTGTTTCAAAATGATGGATTTTTTTTAATTTATATTTTCGCTCATTGTTTTTGTGCATACAGTCTGAAAAAAATAGTAGCAGACTTATATCAAGCACATAACTTCTTAAAGGGCTGTTAAAAAACTCATAACCAAATACAGCAAAACCCCATCTAAACGGGCACTCCTCTTAGGCAGAGTTTTTAATTCCTCAATTGTCAGGCATTGAGCCTGATGTATTAGAAACCTCTCTTGTACAGATACCCTCAAATGCAGAAAGGTCGCTGTTTTATTCTTCAATTACATTATGTTTAATTGTCTCCAAATGACTATCAAATTGTGCAGGTGTGTTGGGTCTAAGTAGTGCCTAGTTGACATACCATCTATCAAAACTTTTTTCTAGAATGAAAGCCGATACCATAAAGTATAGCTTATAAGTAAGAGCTTTCATTGTGTCAATCGTTCTTATTGGAATTACTGCCAATGCTTATCGTCATTGTTGTACTCTCTCACTGAAAGAAGAAATTAAAGTTAAGATTTTGTAAAAGGAATTAAAATTGGAGTATGGGGCATTGTTGTCAAGTTTGTAGGACATACACAAATTTGCTATGTATAAAAATGAAAAAAAAAAAAAAGCAAATTTGCTATATATGAAAATAAAAAAAGAGAAAATAGAAGAAATGGCTAATAAATGGAGACCAAATGAAACAAAATAATTTTCCTAAAAGTAGTCCACTTGTGCTAAATGAATATTTAAATTTTTTATGTATGTAAGAAGGAAAAATATTTCAACTTCTGGTTTTATTTTGCAAGAAAGGGCGAAGGAAGAAGCTGCTGAAATGGGTATAGAAAATACAGAAGCTTCCAACAAATGGTTAGATTGTTTTTGAACGATGCAAGATATTGTTTTTTAAAATGTATGTTGTGAATCTGTATATGTCCGCACTTGTGAGAAATGTTTTGAAAACTAAAATTAATTAAACTAAAATTAATTAAAAATTAAGAGCCATGTGACATTTACAACATTGATAAAACCAGCATGTTTTATAGAGCTGTACCAGATAAAACCTTGACTTTACGGATAGAAAGCCGCTGTAGTTGAAAAATGACCAAAGAGCACTCCATTTAGAAACTAAATAACTTTAAAAAATCATAAAAAAAAAGATTTAGCTGCTTCAGACATTAAATTACTTTTGTTTCTACTTTTTCTGTTAGCTGTAAAAATAAACTATTAATGTAATCTGAGTGTAGCAAAAAACTTTTTCAACTGTTCAAATGTGCTACAAACAGATTTTGATCACTGAAATGATATAGGAATGCCCATTGCCCCTGTTCAATTTTGAGAAATAACCTTTTGAAAACAACTATCCTTATCAAATTCCTACAATGTCGGACGTATACTTAAAAGACTTGCTGTTGCAAGATTTTAAAATGGTACCTTAGCTTCCCAAGCATGTTAAAACCATGCAACCCTTTTTGTTACATTTTTGAATCTCTAAATAGAGGGGGCATCGGGTATGAAAGAAATCTATTTGAATACATCAGAATACATGGTACTCCCTTCTTTCCACTAAGAGAGCATTGAGGTACATCTCACATTGCTTTTATTGGGTCAGCTCTCCTTTAGTTTTCTTCATTCGAAAATCCCTTCATTTGTTGGTTGTGAGAGGTTTTGATGGTCTTAACATTGCATAGCGAAGGGAGGGGGAGGGCTCGGATCGGCACCTTAGAAAATTGGTAGTTAATGGAGGCGGTTGCTCATTGAAATTTCATTGTCTTTACGACAGTGAAACTTCAATGGGCAACAATTTCACAAAAAAAATTTGTTGGAAACTCTGCCAACTTTTCCAGTGCAAGCATGAGTAGTGCAATTTTCTATTTTGTTTGAAGTGTATAATAAGGTGGAGAGATTTTTTTTTCAAACTAATTAATTTCAGGCGGTGTGGGATAGTTTCTATCACACGCTATCAAAAATTAGATTTCCAAAAAAAGTTTTTCAGCCCACCCTAATGTACAATCTGAAGTTTGTTGCAAATATTTAAAGTAAATTAGTATGGAAAAGTTTTCATTGTATCTTTAAAATTTGTTAATGAGACAAGTTTTCATTGAATTTTTAGGTATTTATTCTGGAATCTTGTATGACTCATTTTTAGATATTGTCCTTTCCACATGTCTTTTTGCATTTCCTCCTTTTTGTTTTCTGACCACTCTCATCCCTGCAATTAAAAAGTATGCATTCGCTCTGTAATACAGTGTATAATATTTCTATAATACAGAATAATAACTTGTTTGAGAAATGTGTGCATATAATTATTTAAATTTTTTTCCCAAATGGATAAAATACAGTGGAGTCTCAAAAATGCGAGGTAATTGGGGCTGGCACTACCCCGGAAAACTGAAAGCTTTGATTATCCTAAAATGCGAACATTTATTTATATGATATGAAAATTTCCCAAAGAGTGGTTCCACTTACAGGGGTTCCCTTATTACGATGTTGAGTGAATCAAAGAAGCAAAGCTTCGCTAGTCTTTTCGACGTCTGAGGTTTGCATTGTTTTTCTCTTTTCGGCTGGTGTCTCCTTACATTTCTGTGAACAAAACTGCTTAATTTTCGTACAATTGCCTCGCCAGTCTCCAACTGTTACTTCTCCAACCTATACATTAATAAAAATCGATCGAAGCAATAAAAAGTGTTGCTACCCAAATAAGTAGCAACACTTTTCATTGTTTTGCCAACATCTAACCTTTTGATAGCTTCTAACTAGGCAATCACGGATACAAATTTTCTTTTATGTTTCTCAATCATGATTAGCACAAGCAGCTTGCAACTGTTTAACACAAAATTGCTTTCAACTGTACTGCGTATTCGAAATAAGACCGGGAAACTGATTGAAGGTGAAAAAGTAACCAAGTAACTTTGCATTAACAGAGAAAAGAAGACCCATGACCTCATTGTGTACAATAAACTTTAAGGAGCTTGAACTCTTATTAAAGAAAATACAATACAGAAACAAGGTTACTAGTCCTTTTCAAACCACCCCCTAGTCATCTGCTAAATGTCTTGGAGTAACTGATAAGAGTAGAGAGAGTGTCGGACCGATGGGTGGCTGAAAATGACGGTGATTTTCCAGGGAGAAAAGAAAAGAACAGCATTTCTGAGAAAAGTGGAAAAAACTCGAAACTTTTGGGCACCTCGGATTAAGCAGAACCTTAAACTTTCGAGACTCCACTGTAATTT
The DNA here is from genome assembly GCA_038373865.1 of Uloborus plumipes. NCBI lineage: Eukaryota > Metazoa > Arthropoda > Arachnida > Araneae > Uloboridae > Uloborus > Uloborus plumipes. The sequence goes on along the minus strand of JAXGGA010003312.1, from coordinate 78,149 downwards.
TATTCTTAATACGTAGTATAGTCATACTTCTTTTATTCTTGCGACACAGACAGGTCATACAATAATCTGCACACAAGTGAATAAATTTGCATTATAGCCGTGAAATGTTTTCCAAAGTGTTTTCTGATGAAATGTATTTTATTTTAATTTTTTTCAAATTTCAACCAGAAATGTTGGTGTGTCGTACCCCCTGGCATCTCTAATTCCGCCTATAGTAGTAACCCATTTAGTACATTATTACTAAAATATCAAAGTTGTACTTAGAATGTTCTTTATTAGTGATACATTGTAAAGAAACACTTTCAAATACTTTTCCAGACTCTTTTAAAATTCTCTACACTGTTCAAGGTTTTGCATAAACTTAGTTTGGTTTAGTTTGAGATTAGATTTGACTTATGAAAAATAACAGAAAATTGCCTGAAAATGAAGAACCTCATAAAAGGCGCACATTGCTCATTGGTGGTGCCAATAGTGGCACCACCAATGCATTACTTTAAGAATTATAGTCACAATGGTTTTTTTATTTCCCGTTCTGAAAGAACTAGTTGTCATTGTATTTATTATAATTTCCAAGATTTGTTGAGCTCTGCTTATGACAATAACCAACATCTCTGTGCATTATAAGGAATGCCAAAGGGAAAAAAAAAGAAAGAATTTGCTGTAAATGAAGCACACTCAGTGCATTTAGTTAACCAAAATGCTGCTGACGGCAGTAAAGGAAGTTGTTGATTTTATTTTATTAACCTTTTAAACTAGAATGAATATGTAAATAATGAAACCTATTAAAATGAGGTTAGTGTAATGTAAAATTATTTATACTGCTTTTTTTTTTTAGCATGATAATATCTCTACTTATGAAGACTCCTGATAATGCACCTTCGGAAGAATTTTGATATTCTCTGCACACCTAATATTGGACTGATTTAAAAGGCTCTTAAAGGGGTAAACTATGCAAAGTATTTATGTTTGTTAAGATCTACAAACATTGTTGAAAAGACATTTTCTTTTATTTTTAAGATGACATTTTGTGATAAATGCTACTCTTCGTGAATTTTAAATGTATTTCCTGTGATCAGTGTAATTATCCATTTCACGTCTGTTGTGGAAGCTCTTAAATACTTTTTTATTTTGAATGGTATAGTTTCTGCTTCACATTGTACAGCATTTTTAAAAATAAATTATTTAGTTAATTCATTGTCTTTTCCTTACTTCTACTTCAAAAATACTCTCATCAATGTATTCTTATAAATGTCAATTCATATTACTGGAAATTGTTGTATTCTTTAAACAAAAAAAAAAAAAAAAAAGGAAGCAGAAAACAAAACAAAAAGTTTAAAAAAAAAAAAAATTATGCTACTTAAGCGTGAATTTTTCTTCATTAATGTTAAGTCATATAAACTTGGTTAGGTAAGACTAAATGCAGAACAATTTGTAAAGTATTTACAACAATTTACTTTCATGAATGTCATGTAAATGCTGTTTCTAAAGTGTTCTGAAATTTCTGTAGAAATTATTTATGATGCTTTTTTGCTTCACAAAAAAAAAAAAAAAGAAAAAGAGCTGAATGAGCAGTTAATGAAGTTGATTTACCTTCTGATCAAAATGTACACTCAAAAGTATATCTTAAAGCTCACATTAATTGCTTCTCCTTAAAGTGGCTCGCTCCATTTTATAAAATACTACATATGAGTATATATATATATATATATATATATATATATATATATATATATATGTGTGTGTGTGTGGTGTGTGTGTGTTTTTTATCTGCTATTGCTCACATTTATAGTTAATAAATCAAAGCATTCAGTAAATTGTTTTCTTGAAAACTGGTTGAAAGCTCATGATTATTGAATAAATTATACATAAGAATTTGAAATATCAAGTATTTATGTAAATAGTAAAATAATAGAAAAACACAGATGTGAAGAACTTTTTAAAAGATGAAGTTAAGCACCTTTTTAATTTTTTCAAGCCATTACTTTAGTTAAGCTTAAAAAATATAAAATCTATCTTTTTTCATAAATGTTAATATTATGTGAATACTTACTTGTGAAAATCATAATTGCATTAAATATTGTTTCTTATACTAAAATGGTGGTATTTTCTGACATCTAGAAAAACTAGGAGCAGAGAAATGGTTAAGAGAGTTTCTGGTGGCTCAGATTTCTCCAAATTTCATTAAATAGTTTACTAAAATTTCATATACTTATTTTTGCTCATGAAATTTACTTCAGCTTGCTAATTGTATATTTATTTTAGAAATAATATTTTAAGTTTTCTACATCTAGCGTAACACACGTAAATTAGCAGAGCGTTATTTCTGTTTAATCAGTAAAAAAGAGGGATGCACTGATAAGCAAATTGGTTAATTATCACTTAATCATCAAACGTTAACCAACTGCAGATTAGGTACAATAGCTTTTAGCACTATAATTTTGCCATTCAATTCCGGCTCTTCAGAATTGGTTAATAGTTTGTTTATTCTGTGAGCATAGATTCCCGGAAAAAAATATTTTGTCCTGAATTTTTGCATTTTATCCTTTTTTTTTTCTCAACTATTTTCTTTCAAGCAGTAGTGCCAATTCTGCCTTTCTACCTCAAAACTTTCTTTTGCAAAAAAGATGATTCTCTTTGAAGAAAGTGAATGAGTGCATGCTTTGCTAAAAAATTGTGCACATGTTTGAGATTTTAATCATTTTGCATGTTTAAAATGAATGTCTTATAAAACTGAGAGAAGATGATGTTACAAAACGCTACAGAGGGGAAAGTTTGTTATAATAATCAAACCAAATGAGTTTTGTACAGAAATGTACAATCAATTCCTCTCAAGCTTTCAGAAAAATGTATGAGCAGTTTTTTTTTTAAATTGTGCCTTTTTTTTTTTTTTTTTGAGGTGTCTTAAAAGGACTATTTGATTTATTCGATTAATTAGTATTACCCAATTTATTTTGCCTTAACTTTTACTGAACTTTAACTTTACTCTAATTTAAATTGGTATTTCTAGCATTTTTTCTCTCTAGAAATAGTCCTAAATTGATTAAATGAAACTCTTAAGAATTTTCAGTGATATATGAAGAAAATACCATAGTGCAAATATACATACAGGTTGATTCAAGCAATTGGTGGGGTTTCATAAGGCTACCAATTTTGAAATATTGGACCTACTGCTCTGGCGAAGCTTGAATAAAAAAGTGAGTTGAAAAGATTCAATAGGCTATTGCTAGATGTTTCTGCATGTTATGGTATCTGTTCCACTTGTTATTTATTATCTAGTTAGTCAAAATGGAAATCAGGAAAGCAGATTTAGAGGTAGAACTAACAGATAAGTATAATGTGTGCTGCTGTGATATGGTGACCTCCAACATTTATAATGTTTGCCTCTTTTTGGAGTAATAGGAAAGAGTGATTGCTGAGAATTTTAGTTGAACTTTTGCAAAATATCTATGAAAGTAACCCAACTCAATTCAGCACCAATTACTCTTCATTATTATTTGAAAAAAAGGTAAACATTGTCGATGTTGGTGGTCAACTTTCCTGAGCAATACTGTAACCATTTTATAATCTTTTACTTTATAAATCAGCATTAATTATGTGAATATTTTTTGAAAAATGATACAATTTTTTTTGATTTCATATCTTTTTTCTATAGCAATTTATAATAACATGTTACTTTTTGTTGTAGAAAAGTACATGTATTTATTGTTTTTTACAACTCATTCGGCATAGTTTCTAGTTCTGAGCACACTTAAAGTAATTTTAAATAAAATAAATTTACAAAAAAGGCTGATTGATGTATAAAAATTGAGTAAGTGGTTGATTTCTGATTATTGCCTATTAATCAGTGCATCCCTAGTAAAAACTATTCAAACTTCAACAGAATTTTTTGCTCTTGTTGAGCATCTCTATGTGTTTCATTTAGGTTAGAAAGAGCATGGAAAATGTTTGCCTCTAGGAAAAGTTGCTAAGCTACATACTGGAGAGCTTGGGATAGAATACTTGGTTAGGCATGTCATTGGCCTAAGGTGGTTAAACAGAATTATACATATTATGGATCACATTTGCTAATGTGGATTAACCATAACTCAGCATAAAATTGAACAAAATAATTTTTTTTTATAAAATCAGAATACATACTTAATAAAGCAAAGCATATTTAAACATTAAAATAAGTACATTCCTTTTTTAAAAGTAAATTGCAGGGTTGCCAACACAAAGCGGAAAACCATACTCATTGCATCCATTGTAAAAAATAATATATATATATATATATACTTAAATAAGTATTCAAGTTTTTAGCTAATTCTCTGAATTTTATAAAAATAATAGAATTTCCTTTCTGCAACAATATCTGTATATGTATATTGTGTATAAAAGAAATGATTTTTTTTTTTAATTTAAGAAAACAGATTTCTCACAGAATTTCTTAATTAAAAATTTACTGTCACAGACAGGATAATAAGTTTACTTCTCGGCTTTTTGCTTCCTATGCTATTTTTCTTAAGCATAAATCAATTGATACATTATATATTTCAAACTAAACTTAGTGGCGCAACAGCCCACAGGGAGCAAGGCCTACTATACCCATTTCAGTTTCCTTAACTGCTCTAGGATACAAGGCAGATGTTCCTGTTAGGTGGTCAATCAAGCACGGAACGTTTAGTTCCGAAGTACGCTCGGTATTTATTTTATCTACTCACTGAAGGGATGAAAGGCTGAGGGGACTGTGCCAAGCTTGGGAATCGAACCCCTATTTGCAGCGTGGTATTGCAAAGAGCTATCCACTAAACACTGAATTTCATATCTTAATTCAATATTCCAATATATATCGTAAATTTTTATTATCTTCTAATATAGTGGTCTATTTTCATTTTTATTTGTAAATTTGGTATCTATAATAAAATGTAAATATACATAATTTTACAACAACACTAATAGATATAGCTATATTACCTTTTATTAAATATATCATTTACCCTTTACGCATTTTTTTTATCATGTATGACAAGAAACACAAAATGGTCAGGTGAAGGATCGCATAGTCAAATATTTTACAAATATAATACTTGCTTTACTATGTCATGTTTAGTTCGAAAAGTTAAGTGTTATTTTTTAAAAAATAATGTCCACAACTTTTAAACTTTTTTTTTTATTTTTTGTAATTTAAGGATCAGTTTCCATTTTTTACACTGTTTGAAATTTTAAGATTGGTTTCTTTTTGTTTTATTTTAGGCAAAAATTATTTCATAAACATTTGATTTTCTTTAAACTCTTGCCTAATTATCCCGAGTTATCTCGGGTTTGTATGAGTTGCAAGTAATTATTATTCCGAGAAAACTCGAGTGAAACTAAATGGTTTTACACCTATAAAAAATTAAAAATTTAACTAGAAACTTGTTTATTTTGCTTGTTTCATATCCTTGTATTTGAAAATCAAATGAAAAAAAAGTGATTTTTTTGAAATTTTTTCATTAAAAAATTTTGTAAGGGAAACTTAATTTTTTGTATAATACCATTTATTCTTATGAAAAGATAATAAGTAAGCATACAAATTTTGGCCGCTAATTTTGGGTCACAAATATTGTAGATTCACTTCATAACATTTCCATGCAGTTTGATAGGTTTTTCATTATTACAGAATTGGTGAAAGTTGTATCACAAAGCTATAGTCGATAACTTGTGATCCTTAGTTAACTTTAAATTTTCTAACACACTTACTGATATTTCATCTTTTCTAGTATGGGAAATTTGGTTTGAACAAAATCAGTAGACTGCGCAATGCCACACTTTGATGAATGGTGTCATGAAAACATTAGAAAAGATGTGGTTTAAGAGCTTTTGAAAAACATAAGAACAAAATTGCAAAACTCTGAACAAACTTATTTAAAGTTGAATACATGCTTGGATGTTAATCACAGCAGTTTATTTTTTTTGTTAGCTAGAGATTTGCATAAGACGTAACTGTTGGTCATTGCACAGTGTACGAGAATAATTTGGAATTGTTAGTGCATTAACAAAGTTTCCAGTTTTAAATATACTTGTGACAAATAAAAAGCCTTTTCAATTTTAATGACATCAATTTAATTTATTTAAATCAGGAATGGTCACCCTGTGGCATGCAAACCACATTGGCTAGATGAAATATTTATAGTGATAAATTAAAACTTAACCAAACAAATTTTTCATGATAAAAATCTGATTTTCAGGAACATTGTTAAACCTAAAAATCCTTCCCATATTTAAATAAAACTATTCAGATATTACTTGTGACTGATTTATAAGTATAAAAGTCAAAAATGTATTTAATAGAATAGCTTTGTCTGGAAACATTGTCATACATACATTGTACAGGTTACATACTCCAGGAGGTTGACACACAAACAGTCAATCTCAAATACAGTAATTTCCTGCATGTTATCCACGGTGGCATCCGCAGGTCCTAATATCAGCCTGAAAGAACAAAATCTTTGCATAAACCACTGATAAAAAACAAAAATAAGTTTGATTTGACATGTAATTTCAGCAACCAAATTAAAAACATGAAGTACTAATTTTTAAGCTATAATAAAAATGAAGGAAAAAGAAAAAATTTCTTGAAAGTGATTATAGTATGCTAATATAATGAAAGGCACTAAGTCAGTAATCAGCACAGTAAATGTAAATGAAAACTTTTTCCTTGCCTGTAGGTTTGTTTATTTTGCATAGCCTGGAATTGTGTGAAAGGATCTGCACTTACTTTAATTTGACACTTTTTTAACAGATAATCTGCAGATAATGCAAAAGAAATTACGTTACTTATCGTTAGCTTTTTATGAAAGTTCTGACTTTAGACAGTATGCAGTTAAGTATATCTTGAAGTTTTAGAAATTAATTTCAATATGTTGGAAGAAATTGTAGACTTGGGCAGCTAGTTTGAACTACAGGTGAGGATATTTTTTATGAACCTTAATAACACTTTTCATCTTCTGCAAGAAATGCATAAGTACATCCTTTCAGTATTAGAGAAGAACAATTAGATTATTTCCTAAAATTAAGTAGAATTTGATCAGATAAAAAAAAGTATTTGGCACTAAAATTAAAACATTATTCTTTACATTTTATTCATAAAAATAATGCATTTGCCACTTCACAAAATAAGTCATTGTAAAAGTAAATTCCAAAAAATCATTTTCCTAATTCGTTTGGTTACAAATGACTTTACATGATAACTTATTGGGTAAAACTAATAAAATTAATAGTTTAACCCTTCGTGTCCCAAATTAATTTGTTAATGATTTTGTATACATTTTTTTGTTTTTTTAGTGGAAAATACATCAAAAAGCATTTATCGAGTAACAATTTTTTTTAAAATTTTGGTCGTCTAAGGCCCCCAAGAAAACTTTCCGATTGTAGGTACCATCTGCCGGCCTTTCAGCAAAGTACAATTCATAATACTAAATTAATATAAGTGGGACTTTGAGTCCCACCGGGGGCATAAAGGATAAAAATTCTTTTGAAGACATAAATGATACGAGAAATTATATATGATTAACTCCTAATAAGCTTATCACGAAAAAAAAATATGTAATGCAATCTATACAGTTGTTTATTAATAATAGGGCCTCTAACATCATGTGTACTCCATAGTTAGAATCCATTGAGGTTACAAATTAGTAGATTGCCATGCTTTAACCCATTTGCATCATAAGCATATATACGTGCGCATTTTGCCTAATAACTAAAACCGGAGTGCATAAATGTCCTCATTCCATGAAAGCAAAATAAATTTTGGTGATAAGAACTAATTTTTCACTTCTGCGTGATGCAAATGTGTTAAACCTATCTAAGAGAGTGGATATATTGGCTTTGCTTTTAGAGAGAAAATTGAACATTAGAGAGGAAAAAGAACTGAAAAAGCATCATTAACACTCTTAAGTATTGCAGACCTGCCAACTCTCCCATATTTCAGAGGAGACCTGACTTTTTTGCCCCTTTCTCCCATTTTTACGTTTCAGTATCAGTTTCTCCCATGTTTCTTTCTATTTTTACCTTATAATTTTTTCGTAATTCTTCAAAATCTTCATTAGTAAAAAAAAAAAAAATTGTTCATCTAGTTTTTAATAGGGGACATCACCATAGCTTTCCCATCCTTCCTAGACATAATGGCGCCATATATCTGTACAGCATATTGTATGCACGTTGGAAAGAGGCTTACGCAATTGTAGGACAATTCTACTTAATTGGGCATCAATCTTTCAGCATCTGTTTACGACTTGTCCTGTTTATGATAAGTTCTCGAATTTTGCACTGAGCAAAACCTATTGAGGTAAAATACAAATATTTTTGACTTCATCCCTTGTCCTTCCCCCCCCCCCCCCCCACACGCACATACTCAGAGACGCATGCAAAAATCTTCTTGGAATAGAAGTTTATAGTTTAAGAGCTAGCAACATTTTCGAGTGAGTATTTTAAGACGTCTATCTGGCTGTTTCATATCTCTTCCCCTATGCTCTTCTAAGCAGCATGTGGAGTTCTGTCGACCGAGAGTGGTTGCATTTTTTACTGTGAGTCACATTTTTACTGGTAAAAATAGTGATTTTTTAACCATTTTAAGGCAATTAGGAGCTTAAACCTGTTGCAAGTATGTCCATGTAATATATCAATGGAAAGCTCTATTTCTTGCCTTTTCAATGGATTTATTTTTATTTCTATTTTTGATATTGAATATTATTCTACTATGATTAGAAAAGAAGTTACGAGCAATTGCGTGTGAAAACTTTTGTTTTTTTTTTTTGCACTTTTTAAGTTTCTTAACAGCTCTGTATTTCGTACAATTTTTGAAGTAAAGACCTAAAAATTGGCAGGATTTCTTATCTTGTCACATGCATCCTTCGCACCACATTTTGTTAAATTTGGAAATGGTGAGTTTAAAATTTTTTTCCATGATGGATTTGACGTAGAATTGCCATAAGGTTACTTAAAAATCTTACTATTTTTGCCAGTATAAGTGTGATGCACAGTAAAAAATGTAACTTCTCTCGGCCACCAGACACCCCACATGCCACTCAGAAGAGTATGGAGAAAGATATATTAAAGAGACAAAGGTCTCAAAACTGTTTTTTTGTCGACGTTGCTAGCTAGCTCTTGAACTATTATATCCTACTGTAGAAAATTTTGTCATTATTTAAATTTGCATTTATTTTGTTTTATTTTTTATTCCTCGCTTTATTTTCCCATGTATTAGGCTTTTTTTTTCACAACTTGTATTTTGTATATTTGTTTAATTTAGCATAATTTAAAGTTATAGCTCAGATGACATAAGTGTCTTAGTACTAATGACATCCTATCTCCTGTTTTTTTTTTTTTTTTTTTTAATATCATGAGATTGACAGATCTAGTAATGACATCACCCAGTACATGTAGGCTACAAGAACAAAATAAACTAAAAATTTTGATTTTCAAGGTTGGGAGACCTTTTTTTTCCCTAACAAAATAAAATTTATGCATGCAACAGCATTGTGAGTTGAAATGGTTGACTTGTGAGCTTTTCTACTGCTGTGGTAAAGGAGACAGTGCTATCTAGTGGAACTTCCAGTCAGTCAGATATATTCCATGGAGGTTACTTCAGCATCTCGTGGATAAATTTGGTGTTTAAAGTAAAGTGGTAAGACAAATTAAAATTTCTTATGTATAGTTCATTTCTATTATTTGTGAATAGTTATTTATGTTCTACTATCTATTTAATCCATATTTTCCCCTCAAATATATTTTAAATAGGGCTTATTTCTTCAGTCAAAACTAACAAATTAAGTTAGGGGACATTATATGGATTTTCTCATATTTGGAAGGATCTTTAACTCTGTCCTTCTCGTTCCGATGAAAAGGACAGGATAAGGTTTTTCCCTCTATTTCTCGCTCCTGTGTTATTTCCGGGCTGGTGTGTTCAGTAATAACATGCCAATAAGAATAAAACTAACTCACTTCTTTTGCCCGGAAAGCATTTCTTTCTCTCATATTACATACCAGATGGCAGTTCCAGGATATTTTTAAGGTATTGTAGATATTATTTTAAACTCATCAAATGAGTGTTTGTAAAAATTTAACTTTTTAAAATTTAGAGCTAAAAACAAATGAAGGGCCAGGGGGAAAAAAGATGAAAGTGACCAAAAAGCGATTTCGAGAAAAACGAAGAACAAAGTTTGATTTCTCGTAAATCCTTTTGTAGTTAATAGAGTTTTCATGCACATTTCGGTCGATTCTCATCTTTTTTCTCCCTTATTGTTCTACCAGATGATATTACTCCTTCAAAGCCCCTAGATAGCGGTAATATCTCAAAATTGACGAAAAAGTGACTTTCCTCTTTTTTCCCCCTGGCCCTTCAAATCAAAAATTAAAATGAATACATATTGCTCATACACATATTTTTATATACTGTTCAAGGATTTAAAAAAAATGTACTTTTAGGACTGATAGCTTGAAAATTAATCGATCGTTAAGGGGTTAATAGAAAATACGATGAAATGTGAAAACAATTAATATAGAGTATTTACCACTTAATAGCAAAATTGTTGAGACAAGAAATTTCCTTTATAACCCAGTGGTTTGGTAGTTGAATTTGGAAGTAATTGGTGGAAAGCTGGATTTTTTTTTTAACCTTCAGGAACCGGGTGGTACACGTGTTGTACCGTAAGTCTCATCTAGTTTAGAGGAGGGGGTTGAAATTTTCACTCGAACCCTTTGGAGCTGGAGATTTTTAAAAGATTTCAAACGTCTGGTACGACAGTTTGTACCTTCTCTTTACAATGGAAAATAAATCTGTGGTTAAACTGTCGTACTACCTGGGTCGAAAGAAAAATTTCTATATGAACAGCCCGGATCCAAAAGGTTAATCTATTCCTTATGGGTCTGTAATGAATATCCTAAGTTTTCCCCCTCCTACTAAGTAAGCTTTCGCCACAGCTTCAACCCTTTCCCACTCCCACTGTTCCTCCCTGAATCCCCCCGCGAATAGAAGGCTGTAATACTAAAAACGTGATGGAGTTTCGTGTCCTATGGAACTAGCTGCACAGCTGTGTGATTACCTAGTTGACATAACTAGATGTTGCTGAAAACATTTTTTTTTATTACAGCTAAAAACTAAAAAAATGTCCTATCTGTATACAGAACTTGGTTTATTTCTGAAAAGAAGACGCAAAAACTCTGGTATATTATTTTCAAGAATAATTAACTAGAGAAAATGATTGACTTTTTGAGTGACGCAATTTGAATAAGAAAATTATGTTCCAAGATTTTTCAAAAATCTTGCTTGAAGTAAATCACTTTTTTCTAAATTAAAAGAATTGTGTAATATTTAATGTTTTAGGGCGTTTCTCTAAATTTGTAATTGACTGTCTGGACGGAGTATTTTAAAAATAATAAAGTGTAATAAAGTAATAACCCCTCTGTTGTCATGCAAGTTCTGTCTGGAATGTTTTTAAATAGTCCCCTGCTACAAATTCAACACTGCAATAGAAGAAATCTACTCTTGCAAATGTTTTTTGGCATGAAGTTTAACGTAATCAATGTGAATTTGCCGAAATTACTGAGAATGGTGTTGAAGTGCCACTTTGTTTAGTTTCAGAGCCACATTTGTGGTGAAAGTATGCATCTTGGTCGTTGCGAAAACTCCTCTGGTAAGTGATTTTATGAATGTTAATTCTTTTAAATTATAAGATATATTATTTATTACATTCATGATTTGTGTGTTCGTGTATGGGTAGTTTCGTAAATAATTGTCCCAATAATTTTTCAAATATTACTCAACTAAGTGAAAATACACAGTCCCCTGTCATGATTTATCAGAAAAACAAACTTCAATTGTCCTTCTTTCGATCCAAAGTAATAAATTCATTTCCTGAGCAATAGTATTATAATTAACAAACATGTCGAAAAAGCACACCTGGACAGACTGCTTAGAAAATGATGAGCTTACAGAGAATCGCCCATAATAGTAAATGCTCTGACGCACAGTATTAAATGAGATGCAGTTAAGAAAATCCAAGCATAAAGTGTCACAAATTCAATTTATTAAGAAAATACATATATTAAAAACGAAAAAATTGTATTAAATTTAAAACTATTTACTGCAAAAAATAAACTTGTTTTTACAGTATAATACTGGCAGCCAAGGTTCAAGTGCAAATTTTAGAGTAATAAACTAAAATTGCTAATTTTATAGTGTATGCATATAATTTATGGGATTCAGAAATATTTCTCTCACAGAGACACTGATTAAGCTAAATTTCTAAACCACTACAGCAATTCAGTAGTGCAGCAACGGAACAGGTTTTTGGATTAAAACCTTCTCCATAACTCTTACACTATATATATATATATATTTTATTTTTATTTTTTTTTTTTTTTTGTAAATAAATTGTGAAAAAAGAAAACTATATTCAAGTCTGTTCGAACCTTCAAAAATTAAAAAAAAAAAATAGCTTTCTGACACACACAACTCGACTGGCATTACAAAGGTCTTAATAGTTCGCAAAATGGCTAAAGAGGCAACAAACACTTCCAAAGCTGAATAAAGTATTTTTAGTAAAACCAGATGTTATATTTGTTTTTTTTTTTTTCCTGAGGCTGAAGTGATTCTTGATGAACTGCAGAAGAATCCTCTCTAAGTTAGGAGGAAGAAATTCTTAGGATGTCCCAGTCTATGTTCTATTCTAAAACTAAGGCCATTATACGAGATCCACTTGGCCCCTGCCGTGAGATAAAAATGGAATGGATTGCCGGAAGTTGCCCACATAATTCAATACTTTCATTTCTAAGAAAAAGTTATAATTTATCTGACAAACTTACCAAACCAGATTTTCTGTTTTCTCAATGTTAACGGTCAAATCCGCTGTTAATTTAGGATTAGTTGCTGATTATTCATGACAACGTTTTGGATTACATATTTCACTTAGAAAACTCCATTAGTATTTTATTTCTTACTTGCATATTTCAATCATCATTTTAAGAAAAACTGGATTGTATGTGCAGTATCTTTTAATTTGATCTCAGATGCAAAAATCTTTAGGAAATGTGTTTGTTATTGTATTACATACCAGGTTAAAGATATATTTCTAAAAAGTTTTTGCCATGTTAGCTTGTAACAATGAATGCTCATTTTTAACATTAAGAGTTTTGAAAACCTGCTCTTGAAATTCATTTTCCAAGAATAGTTGAATGCTCTAGCTCTTATGTGCATTTAGAAAAACATCCCAGTATCTGAGGAAAAGATTTAAGTAATATCGCGAAAAAACAGCGAAAAATTGATGTAAAATTGAAACAAAGGTAATTGTAGATATGTTGCTCATTTGTCCCTCAAATCCCCACCCTTTTTTCTTCATTTTGAAATCATAGTGTGAATACGATTCATTATTATTGAGCAGGGGATAAAAATAACTAGTAAGCCATAGAAATTGTTTGGTTAAATTTATTGAAAAAAATATTTTTACCCTAGAAATGTATTAAAAATCGCAAAAAATATCGATTTTGAAAATCACACCCAGAAAAAACAGTGATTTCAGAAATTTCAGCATGAAAACCATTTGCGCACTCGTGAAAACGGGTGTAGCGGTAGAAAGGGAGGGAGGGAGTTTAACTGTGTTAGTTGAGAACGGGAAAGTTTGTGGCGGGAGGAAAGAGTTAGCATGTCACCTTTTATTGCATCCCCCCTCCCTCATTACCTTCAAACTCTTACCTACTCATTCTTACCATCTTTACCACCTCCTACTACCATGACATTTTTAGTATCAGCTTTCTATTCCCAGGGGGGTTTGAGGAGAGACAGTGCATGTACAGTGGGAGTGGGAAAGGGTTGAGTGTGATTGGTGATTTCATGTTGAACTTTGAAATTAAGTTGTGAGCGTTGTACTTAACATAGAAATAAGTTGTAGGTTCTCATTTTGTTCAGAATTTTACTCTCTACAAATTTACTCCATGCATATATCACTATTTTAAGAGTACTTTTCGAGATATTGTGGTATTAATGAAAAGACTGGTGTTTTTTGTCACTATTCGGTGGCAAAAGCTCACTCATTAGGAGGGGAAAACTTAGGATATTCATTACGAATCCATAAGGAATAGATTAAAAAAAATTCCAGCTTTCCACCAACTACTTCCGGATTCGATTTTTTTCCCTCACCAACCCCTGGTCTATTAATTTAAAAATGGACCACATGTACTCTCGTTATTGTGTATGAAACAATTTCAAATTTTGGTTTGCATGTGATGTTCGTTTCAAAATGTTTTCCACTAGCCAGTACAGAAGTTAAGAAATATGTACATATTGTCACTGACTGCCTGTTTTAGGTTGTCTATACTGTAGAAAACTGATTATATGAACCTTCCAGGACTAACCCCGGTTTGGATATGAAAAAATTTGGATAACTGGACAAGAAACTTGTGGGATGTTCCAGGCTGTACTAAAAAATATTGAAAAATGAGTTGTAAGTTATTTTCCAAAGAGATTTAATTATAGATTATTAGAGTAGTCATTGCATGACTTCTCAATGTTTTTCTTGTATGCAAGCACAGCAAACTATAGAGTTATCTTGAGCAAGTCAACTTACGCATTTTTAATACGTAGAAATTATTCAATGAAATAACATTAAGAATTCATCCAGAAACACTAATAGTGCTTATTCTTGAACCAAGGAGAGGGTATATTTTTCAGTTCTATTTACAACAATCCATTTTTCTTCCAAAAGGGCATTCATTTTGAAATTTCTGCTCAAAAACACAAGAACATGCATGCAATCAATATTACTTAAATTTTTTTAAAAGAAATTTAAAAAAAAAACGCTTTAACCTTTAAGAACCGTTTGGTACACATGCTGTACCGTAAGTCTTTATTCCTTTGAGGATGGGATTGAGATCTTCGCTTCGACCCTTTGGAGCAGGGGAGTTTTCCAAGATTTCATACCTTCTTACTGGGAAATTACGGCTTTGTATTCGAACCGCGAAGTCATAAAACCTAAGTGCTTGCCGTTGCACCTTCCCGTTTTCGGAAGAAAAGAGATCTACAGTTCAACAGTTGTACCGCCCATCTCGAAAAGGAAACTTCTATATGAATAGCCCGGATCCAAAAGGTTAAAAGAAAATGTAAAACAAAAAGTACACCCTTACAAAGTTTTTCTTATGGTTTAAAAAGTCGAAACAAGTACAGCAAAGCATCGTTTATATGCCTCTCCACTATACGTCATTTATATTTTCTTACTAGTAGTTTGTAAAAATTTTTTGCATTGTGGGTACTTACATTAGAGACTTTAGTCAGCCCAATTAGGCCTGTGACCCATTTTATATTGGAGCACTAGTTTTGGTGTCATATACTGAGCAGGCAATTTATTACACTAACCCTTCATTACATCACTTAATTAGATAGATCACGCCTTTCAGTGGTTTCTCAAAAAATTTTATTCAAAAAGTTTTGATGAAGTTCCGATTCATTCCTATTCCGTTTAGTGCAAAAGTGCATTGTTTATTTGTCTTGAATATTGGTGATACATTGTTTTATCCCTTCTTAAAATTAAAAAATTTCTCTGCTTGACTACCTTTCTATTTCTAAAGAGCAAAAAATCTCTCAGGTATGGACGAATGGGCACATCCTTCTTTTAAGAGGCAATAAAGTATAATGATAAACTTCAAGCATATTTTCCATCTCAAAATTCATATGAAAAAGCATTTCATGAACTCTATTCAATTCTTATTATGATAAGCAATATTTGAGAGCTATCAGCAGTTTGGACAACAATAAAACTTTGCTTGTAGCTAAATGTCTTCATACATAAACCACATAATACAATTACATTAATATTAAAAATATACATTCAAAAATAGGTACATGTAATAAAGATGTGATTTATTTCATTTTAAAAATTATTGTGTTTAAAAATCTAATTATTGCTTTCAGTGTTGAACTGTTACAGAATAAATAGTGCTTGTTGCATAAAATCGAGGAAACATACCAAAGCCTTTGAAATCAATAAGTTTATGCATGTATGTAAGGTAAAAATCTCTGACAAAATATATGTTTATTTTGGGAGAAGTGTTGAAACATTTGGGAAATTTCTATATGTTTAGACATCTGTAAATATACGCTGTAAAAAATTAGCCCCCAAAACCAATGTACCAACAAAAAGTTTTGAGATATTCAACCAAATGCAAAATCAATCCTTTATTAATTCATAGTTACATTAAATGGTTTTTCAGCAATAACTTTTAGATTTCAAAAGTTTCATTTATGAGATATAAATGTATATAGCTACCCGTAAGGACAATAAAGATATCTAACAATAAAAATATTTACAGAGAAATTTAGCAGAAAAGAACAAAGTAAAAAAAAATTCAATAATTAAACTTGATCTACTTACAATAATCACAAACAGAAATGTCTTTCTCAGCACCAGCGCACTCTGTATATACTCAGTCCTCACAAAGAAATGTATTGAAACCATGTGTGTCCGGTTACAGAACACTAAAATCCTACACTCCCAACACGTTTCACTAGCATTGATTAGGAATAAGTGAAAAACCTGTAGTGATTTGAAAAGCTCAATATTTTAGCAATAGCATAGTGTAGAGATTTCTTACCCCTAATTTCTTTCAACAATAGGCTCTTAAAAATAGTGTAACTGAAATTTCAGCATGAGCAAAAGCAAACTGCATCTCACAACTCAACAATACAAACCTGGAACCGGGTCCGCTACTTTAACTCCAGCCAGAGTAGGCAATAGACTCGATTTATGTTCTCTCTAACATAGTGGGCAACATAATCGGGGCTCGCACGCTCCTTCAAAACTCTTCCAGTACTCCTTCATTTAGCAAATTTTTTTGACGAGCCTTTGAAACTTCTACATTTTGATGCAAACTCCTACTTTTTTTTATCTAACTACATAATCTTCTATCAGTCATTCAAGAGATATCAATCTGTCAGTTTTCCAATTAAATAAATATTGATTCCGTTTTCCAGAGGTCACAGTTCCCCTCCCTGTTTTTCTAAAAGAACTCATTTTCTCTTCTTTTGTTTTGATTGATTTCCCTTTTTTTCCTCCCCTGATAGTCCAATTTTAATTTTCACTGCTCTGACTGTTATCTTCTCAACGAGTTCAATTTACATCAGATGCCTTGGATTCCTTGTGTTTTAATAATTATTTATTATTATTTTTTTAAACATGGGAACATTGAACGCAGACGCTGAGCAATGTCAATCATTTAGCATGCTGTAAATATTTTCACATCTTGAAATGTTTGAAGTTATTTTATGATACTTTGCGTTAAGTTAGCTTTGTTTTTCTCTCTATATTTTGATAATTAATGAAATAATTTACTTTTTAGGAACATGCCAAAATTAAAACTCAACTTTACACAAAATTACACCTCAGGTTTGAAGTTTTATTCTTTCAGGTTCAGTGAGTGTTTTCATTTTCGTGACAATTGAGAGTTATTTTAAGGTTATTTTATTTTGTATCTTTTTTTTTTTTTTTTTTGTTTATTCATTCAAATTTGCGAGCTTGGTTTTAATCAGTCTTAAGCTATCAGTTACTGCCCCTTTTTTAGAATAAAATTTAATTTTAATTGTTTAAAAATTCTTTAATATTGCGTTTGATTTACTTTTGAAACGTGATATTTTATAAGAGGTTTTTTTTTTTTTTTTTGCAATTTGTTTCTTTTTCTTTGCCAATAGTCATTCAAAATCTCATTTTCCTCCTCCAAAACTCCTTTATTTTATTTCTGAAATAAAGTACAAACTCTGATAACACTGGTCAACAGAGATTTTGGTGCCGAAGATTTTGAAGGTGATTTCTTATGAATTTGATGCCCTGAATTCAAATATGCTATTAGTTTTTGCCTATCAGCTTGAATTTTTAAGATATCCAAATTTTAGGGAATTATACATTGCACTATTTTAAGAGAAAAACCATGGTTTAAAGAAACAAATTAAACGAGACATTTTTATTATATTACACAGAAATTGTTTATTATATACAAAAGAAAACATAAAAAGTCATCATTTAAACTAATTACTCACTGAACATTACGGAAACTTCTTTTGCGTGACATTAATAAATGTATTTTCGAACAATCCCGTTTTAAAGTCCAGCAGTAATCTGCCATCATGTGAGTATCCCATCTTCCTTGATAGCGATCCTCCATACATTTTATATCTTAGTGAAATCTTTCGCCATGCTCCCTCACTAATATCTCCTAAATTACCAGGAAAACGGTCTAAGTGGCTGTGTAAATAGTGCACCTTAATGCTCATATTACACCCAAGTGATCTGAAATTATTCAGCATCTCATTGACTAATTCAACATAGTTTTCAGCTTTGTGTTTACCCAAAAAATTTTGGACAGCTGAAACAAATGAATTCCAGACTTTTTATTCAATCTCAATCATTGAATTTATGAAGTCATGGTCTTTAATCAGCTGTCTTATTTGTGGGTCATCAAATATTCCTGATTTAATTTTTTCCATACTCAGCTGAGGCATCTTTTCCCATGCTAAGTATGATCCTTTCTTATCATGAGCCTTTATAAACTGCAATTAGACCCAGCTTGATATGCAGTGGTGGAAAGATGATTTTCTCTCGTGTAACTAAAGTATCATTGATGATATTATTTTCCCCAACATCCATGTTTTCTCTGTTAGGCCCCTCTTTTCTAACCCAGTGTTGCGTTTTGTCTCTGCTATTCTAGAGGCACAAAAAACAAGGAACAACCAATCAGTTATACACTAGGGTGGGCCGAAAATAGCTTTTTTTTTTTTTTTTGATGATGGGTATAGCGGAAAAGGTGCCATGGGGGGAGCAAAGTGCACAGAAAAAATTTGAAATTTTTTGGTCAATTTCTTGATCTGCCGCAATGGCGTTGAAGTTTGGAAAATACGCAGTTTTTGAGATTTTTAGGAAATAATTTTGAAAAATTTTTAGCACCTAACATCTAAAAATACATCATAAATGAAAAAAAATGCAATTATTTTATGACAAATGCCCCGAAAACAGTATTTTAATGTTTTGACAAAATTCATTAAAAAGGTATAAAAAACAGGAAATTACCAAGTCTTTTACGCATTTCTGGAAAAGGAAGGAATTATACCACAGACCTCAAAATTTTTATGGGATTTTATGCCCCCAAGTGTCACTTTTTCCACCCAATCCTTTATCGAAAATAGAAGAATTTTTTTTTATATAATTTGCTAAAAATCTCGAAAAAACTACATTTTTAAAAAAATAAATGAATCTATCTAAAAATCCAGAGCTGATACAGAAAAACTGCTTTTATATTTAGATTCAGCAATAGAAATATAGTTAAAATCTGCTCAAAAATCCTATGCACCAAAAAAAAAAATTTTTTTTTTGTGGGCCTGTGTAATAGGGTAGTTGTGACCTATTGAATATCCCTTTTTTAACTACTAGATATTGTTAAGAGGCTTACAAAACACAAAAATTCACCATTGCCGAATTTTAAAACACAACGGTGGATTCTTAATGATTTTTTTAAAAACCCACGCGCAAAAAAAGCGCGCCTTGAAACCCGTGACGTCGGATGGCAGTAACTTTCAGCCTTTCATCCATAAAAATTGGATTTTTGCTATATTATCGTTTCATTGCGGGATTTTCTCCTTCCGTAATCAATACCTTAAAGTCTACTAATTCACTATTTAAAACTGGATTTATCAAAGAGCAATCCAATACCCTGCTAGGGGTGATTGTTTTGATATTTTTTGGCGAAATCCGTATTCAAATTTTTAGAACGCATCACTTGGCGATTAAAAAAAATTACGGCAGTGCAGAGCGAACAACAGTGCGGAAGCCGGAGAAACCGGTTTCTCGAGCTCCTCGCATCTAAGCTTCTCGCTCTTTCTTCGCCTTAGTAGAAAGTTCAAAAGCGCCAACGAATGCCCAGTGACGTCACAGCCGCTTGAAATTTAAAAATTATTTTTAAAAAAACTACTTGTCGTTGATGTTCATGTATGTTGCTCTATCATATAAAAATAAAATTGGAAAAATCGAAAACTTCCCTATTATTAAAAATACTGGTATGTTGGTTTACCATACCTATATCAGTTTTGGTGCCTTTCCTCTGCTTTGTAAAAACCTTATAACTATTATATTTGAATTTAATTGCATTGTGCTGGTGTTACACTCATACAAATAAGGGTGATGTTTTGATTATACGTTGTTCTAATGATATACGTCATTGCACTCCAGTCCTTTGAAACATGTATAAGCAATGCTTTTCTATATAACAATTAAAATTTTACTTTGCTCCCTGTTTCAGGCAGAGCCTTTACAAGGGTAAAAAATTTATGTTTTTGATTTGGGGATGGGTAGCTCAGCTGCCCCTCAATTTTTTGCAGACATATATATATATAAGTACAGAGATATAGAGATCCTCTGGTTTAGGAGAGAGAAGGGAGTGATTATTAGATCTGGAGAATAAATTTTAAAATGAACTATGTGAACATAGTCTCAAGTTAAATATTAACTCAGGCGTAAGAGGCTTACGGGTTTCTCCTGGGGAATTTTTTTGAAATTGTAGTTTTAGAAATTTAGTTTTGTCCCACCTACTCAATTTTAAGCTATGCAGGATTCTCCATTGGAAAAGTTTTTGAAGTTATAGTCAGATAAACACAGTTTTGGACTATTTTATGTGATGTTGGGAAGAGGAGAGATTCGATACCCAGACAGCAGAAACTTATTGATATGAAGCTCTAAAAACATAATTTTAGCCAACCTTCGATGACGTTAGGGAGTAGATTTTTCAAGGGCCCTCCTTCGAAATTGAAGCCTAAATTTAAAGACGTTGTTGAAAAGGAGGGGGAGCTGTCAATCTAAATTTTTCAGAAGTTGTTGCTCTAAAGACGCTCAGGGTTTGAAATAAGATTAAATTTTGAGGGGGAATTCCCCCCTTTACTTCTAATTTCAGGGGGGATTTTTTTACTCTGGGGGGGGGGATATAAATTTTCATTAAGTCTGACATGCTACAGCTTGATGAAGAAAATAGCTGAACTTTTCACGTAAATAAAACCACAAAGATCAACATTTAAGATGGTGATTAATGTACTCACAATCAAGGAGCTAATAGAATATTTTTCTTATTGATTTTTTTTAAATTTAAATAGTATTTTTTAATTCAAGATTTTAGAAACTTTAGATACTAAAGGACTTCTATTCATAAAAACAATTAAAATTTTGTTAAAATAGTTTTTTTTACTAAAATTTATCAGATTTGAACACTGAGCTTTATATTTTAAATAAAAGAGCAGTGTTGATTTTCACAATGCCTTTCTTGGTTGAGTCTCCAATTAAAACGTCAGCCTCTTGCGATTAAAATTTAAAATTTATTGATATTGATAACAATTCATACCGGAATTATTTTTTTTTAAGCTATGGATATCACGAAATTTAACGGCTGCCGGAAACAACATCGACATTTTTGAATGAAATTATACTTAACGTGAATAACAAAAATGACTAGTTTGTTTGCAATTTTAAATTATTTTAAAATGATGAAGTACAAGAAATATTGGATCGCTTAAAAAAAACTCAAGAAAGAACTTTAAATAATGCGCACAAAAGCCATCCCCTCACGGATGAATTGAATCGTCAAAACAAAACCTATTTTCCGGCGCAAACAGCCTCCTAGCATTCCACACATGCGCAGAGGGGTTCTGCGCATAGATCGAGCCAACGAATGCGCCAAGAGAATAGGTGAACTTTGAACTCCCCTGGCGGTGTTGGGTACATGACGTCACTCATTGGCAGGGAAGCATCTGAGAGTGTGATTTATTGCCAAGAATGGTAATCACCAAGATCAAAACTAAAATGCGACTGGCCATCTGGACATCGCTTGCTAAAGGAATGTTTTCAGTCTTACTACGCTATGCGATTTTTTTGTTCTTTACTCCGCGTTCCCTGGCTGGAATTCATTGTCGTGTTGAAGAAAATACCAAGGGGGGGAATCCCGCACAGCCTTTTTTTTGGTGCAGGATTTTTCGATTCTGTGCGCGTTTCGCGCAATCCCGCACGCTGTTTCAAACCCTGGACGCTGTTTTACAGCAGGGTTTTTCAAGGGGAGTCATGTAGCCCCTTGGGGGGGGGGGGGGTACAGGAAAAATTTTAGAAATGGAGCCATGGTTTTATTATGTCAAACTAGTAATTTTTTCACATGTGAAGGGAATGTATGCTATTACAAGTATGAATGATACAAAATATGGTATATATCTTCAAAAATCATAAAAACTCAGGACAAAGCACAAAATTTACATTTTTTCAAAGAAGTTTTATAATGAGTTTTGAAACAACAATTGCTGACATGCTTTCGAAATGTCAGAAAACTAGTCATGTGGGAAGGGGACTCGTAATTAACCCTTCAAGGTTGAATATAAATGCACAACTAATATTGCTAAATCGGTTATTTCATACATTGTTTTACAAGGAGGAGGAGAGGAAAAGAAGTGCTTTAATCTGTGTTGTTTGTTTCAGAAAAAAATCCTGCACAACTTTTTTTTTCATGTTATTAGGTTGCTTTATTGTTTTTTGCAATATTTTTCTGATTACATTAAATTAAATTTTATATCAATATTTTTTTTTAATTTGAAAACTATTTGATGTTTTTGGTGTTTCTAGTCAACTTTTCTTTTATTTATTTTTAGAGAAAAATATAAAAATATGAACATGAAAAAAGGCTTATTTTCCCATCAGAAATAATTCATTCTCCACTTGATCAATTTGCGTTTGATTTTGAACAGTTAGGAGAAACTTGACTTGGAGGTCTGGGGAAAATTCTCTGAGTCTTATACAACTTTGTATCTTGTAGGCGAATTGTCTTTAGTGAAGGAATTTTAAATATATAACTTGTACAAAAATGCTGATTATAATATTTTAAGTCTTTTTCAACAGATGAAAAGTGTTTAATTTTAACCCTGGAGAGAGAAATTACAACCTTTTAATCTAAGCCAATGATGCTTTAATTAAAATACATATATATCTTTAAACCAAAAATCAACAATATAATCTTTGCCATTTTGCAAAGATTATGAATTTATTTTTATGTTTTGTTCTGGGAATTGAATAAAATTTTTATGGGTAAAAATGACATACAACTTATTTGATTTGTTCATAAAACATTGATATAGGTCATTAATTGATTGGGTTGTTCAACTCATGGATTTTGAAAATTTAAAGCTTGATTTATTCGTAAAAGCAAGATCTGTAAGCAATTTCCCTCTTGACCCAAATGCTTGTAGAGACATGAATATTTAACTTAATTCTTAGCTTTTGGAATTAATAATTTTGTTCTGTTTTATTTGGTGACGATAAAAAGCGAAAACACTTTGTTTCTAATTTTAAAAAAATCTTTATTTCAATGTCATCTTAAAATCATCTTAAAACTAACAGCCTTTTATAGTTACTTGATGATATTTATTAACCTTTGCATATGTATTTTTATCTATTCAGTTTTGAATTCTTTTACACTAAGAGCAATTTTTGTATTGCAGTTCTACATCTTTCCTATGTTTCTATATTTACTTTATTAAAACTACAGTAAAAGTTCGACTATCCGGAAGACTCGGGAAACACTGAATTCCGCATATGGGCAATTCCACCTTAACAGATTAACATTTAAAGCTGTAAGACCCTCCAAAGACCCCAAACACGCTAAATCCTTGTTTCATTGCATGCACTTTATAAAGTACATGGACTCCACTTATATATTATACAACTAAATTTTGCAATTTTTCAAAACAATATTTTTTATAATTTTTTAACTCCGTAACAGACATATCTCACAAATGAGAGAAATTTTTTGGTCTTCAGAAACACCTCAAAAATTTTTGAAACTATACATTCAAAAAACATACTTGCAATTCATTTCAATCGATTATAGTGTGATAAAAACATATGGCTTTACAAGATTTTGATAAATTAAAAAAAAAGAGGTGTATTGCCCATTTATGTGAGCATGTGTCGCAACGGACGTATCACAAAAAACTTACATAAGTATATTTAGTAGTATGAATTACTTGCAGCTCGTTGCAAGTTATGCTGGATTAAGTCATATCTCCTTTCTATTTAATGAAGGTTTTGAAAGCAGAATACTACTACATATTTTATTTTTACTGATGGTTAAAAGCGCACTTGTACACCTAAAGGGTTCGGATTGCTCATCAAATATTGATAGCTCTGTATCAGTCCTAACTCAGTTTGTATGGCTTCCAATTTTCTAGATTTTAAGTTGAATTTTATCATTTGTTGGCTGTTTGACCTAACAATATTTCCTGCAATACTTGCCTATAATCTTATTGCAATGTACTAAATGAGTTGAAGGCATTTCATGGATATCAAACTATCTTCATTTAAGTTTACCCACTGTTGCGAGAGCATAACATTTTGGAATAAAGAGGATAGCTTTCTTCCTGCATGCAGTGTTTGCATATTTGGCAACTTTTGACGTTATTTAGGATAAGACTACATGCTTTAGTTTCAACAAAAGCAAGGTGTTTCAGCTAACCACCAATTCCGTGCAACTGTCCTTTATCGATAGAAGTAGAAATGACAGCTGGACAGAAAGGCTCAAAATTTTAAAGGCCTTTTATAGAAAACGTGTATAATGCATTGATCATGCTGCATGTGAACATATCGCACATGAATTCATTATATTTTGATGCAAGATAGCGACAGAAGAATTTGGAACCTGATCATTTGTCCAATTGGCACTTTGCACCTCCTCCTGGTATGCAATAATACAATTTTCTAAAAACTCAGTTTGAGCCAAAGCTCCTGTGGATCTCGTGGAATCCTTCTTAATTTGATCTTTTAACTTCGCCATCTATACTAACGTTGGTTTTCTTTCATGTAAGAGCAGGACAAGAATTTGCGAAATAGCTTTTTTAGGACATTACTGCTATCTCCCACTATGTGCCTTCATACATTATTTTGCTAAAGCGAATGTTTTCTCCAGTTTTCTCCCACTGATACCATTTCATTTGCTCATAGATATTTTCTACATGCAGGATTTCTAGAACAACATTTTAGTCTAGGATCTTCATTTGTAACAGATTCATGAAACTCAATTTCAAAAGTTAATAAATGTGCACATGAAGAACAATTGTTATTCATACCTTCATCACTCTACAACTTCTCGTGGTTTTGCGGGGAATGCAATTTTAATAGATTGCAAATCTTTTGAAACAAGGTCTATATCTTCATGTATCTGACGTACAAGTATTGTAACAAGAGTTTGAGGGAGAAGGCTTCCTGAAGTAATATATGGCTGTTACTGAACGAGATACCTCCTTTACGGATGGGAAAATGCTACTTCTTTTACGGAATAAAAAGCCCTTTAATGAATGAATTTTTTTCTGATAGGTTACTATATCAATCGGGTGTCCATGAAGTTAGAAAATTGAGTAGCTGAATTAAATCCAATAAGAAAATATTTCAGAAAGTGAAAAAATATTGAATTTGTGTAACGGACGTATCAAAATTTAATGGAGTTTTCATGTAATGCATTTAATCAATTCATAATGTGTGAAGACATTTTAGTCTGCTTTTTAATTAAGTTTAAACATTGGTATTGTGTAAAACCAATCGATAATTCCTCTAACTTCATTAGCTTTTTGTTAATCAGAGATTGAAATACGGTCATATTACTCTTTATATATATATATATATATATATATATATATATATATATATATATATTTTATGCCCTTCACATACCAAACAAATTTTTCACAAAGAGGGAACTTTAAGCACATTTTTTCACTTTTTAGTAAGCCATACACTCCAAAGCTTTAGAAAAGTGTGTATTTTTTAATTTATACGACATTCATTTTAATGACTCTCGAGTTATTTTAAATGAATTGCCCATAAGCAAATTTTCTGGATAGTTGAGCGCAAGTAAATTCCGGCTCATTTTTTCACCTTAACTAATGTAAAGATTCTCCTAAATAGAACATTTTATCCAGAATCTTGATAACTAGGGACGTTTTTTCCTATTTTCCTTTCAATTCCTTAAAAATGTCAATTTTCGAAAAAGTACGAATTTACCCGAAAATTTCAAACAATTAATATGTTGCCTCTATGAATATCGCAATTGCCGTATATACTAGCGTATAGATCGATATAATTTAGTACAAAAAATGAAGCTGACAGTTATAGGGTCGATTTATATGCTGGGCAGAATTTCTGAAAGATTTTCCTGAACCCTTGGAGAAAAAAACACGCAAAAAGAATATTTTCCTGATTTTAGTTCAACTCTTTTAAACAAAGGCTAAAGAAGTAAATACTCACACATTCCGCAGTAATTTTGCATGGTCTGACCAGGGGTGCTGACAATGGGGGAATTATGGCACAAGTTGCGCCATCAAATTCTTTTGGGGGGGGGATTTTTTCCCCCCTCAGAAAAGTTTTTTTTTTTTGTTGTTCTCTTTAATAATTTTTTTCAATGAAAATTTTGGAGAAAAGACAATTTTGACGTATAAAAAACATTTATTCATCAAAAAATAGTAAGAAACATGACTAATACTTTTTTGAATTTAATTGCCTTCCAAAATAAAATTGCTGTTCGTATTCTTTAGTGAAGACCACCTCAGAGACGGGATGGTGTCAAAGTGTCGGTTCCAAAAAAAGGTTTGGACTGTTTGATTTCATTTCAATTTACCATGATTTTTTCAGAAACTAGTACAACTACGTACAATAAATACGCATGACATCAAAGAAAACACGATGATCAAACTGGATAAAGCAAAATGTACCTTTTTAATCTTTTTTTTTCTTTTTTTCTTTTACAACCACACTATTCTGCAGCCTTTTGTGGATTCATTAGCAAGGGGGGTAATTGATCAAAACTAGTCCCCAAGTTTTCCAATTACCGTATTTTCGCCGTATAAGACGCACTTTTTCTCCCCAAAATCGGGGGGGGGGGGGAGTGCCTGCGTCATATAAATACAAAAGCCCACCATGGCTCTTCATCTCTGCGCACATACCTTACCTCGAATAAAAACATGACAGCCTTATTTTTGTTACTTTCACTGTTTGCTAACTGTTTATGATAGTAAAGATAGCTCTTAGTATGTTACACGGTTGACGTAAAATTTTTCTTAAACTGCTGTTAACTTTCTACATTTGAAATAAAATATTTTACTACAGAATTTGGTTCATAATCTTTTTTTTCTAGATTTGCCTCCTTTAAAATTGGGTGCGTCTTATACTGCAAAAAATACGGTACACTAGGACCAGTGGTCGGAAGTAGCGCGCTACAAGTAGTGAAACTACTGTAGTAACTACATTTTTTACTAGTTTGTAGTGTAGTGCACTACTTTTTAAAAAAGTAGAGTAGTGAGTAGCGCGATAAAAATAAATAGTAGTTTGTAGCGATAAATAAATAAATGAATGAAAAAATTAAAAAAAAAAAGAGAAAGAAAGAAATTCTTTTGATTCTGGTTTAATCGAACCTGTATGTGCAAATCTTGCATGACAGCACCAGCGGGCGCAATGAGAAATAAGAACTATAAAAATGAGAACTGATCTTAGATCTTTTGAGGCCATACTTTCTATCTGTTTGACGTCATTGGTTTATTTGGCATCATAATTTTCATATTTCGACAAATAATTTTCATAATCCTAAACATTCCCTGGAAAGAAATATTAGAAATTTGAAGGTTAAATTTTTCAATCTTTCAACTTTTGAATTCTATCTTGCGGTGAATATTCGTAAAATTTTAAAAAAAAAATAAAAAATCAGAAAAGGACAAATTAGAGCAAAAAAAAAGAAAAGTAGACAAATTCCTAGTAATATTCCATGTCGAAATAAGTTAATTTATTAATCTAAACCACTTTTCGAATTTTTTCGGTCAATCCTCAAACGGTGTATGCTTTTTTTTTAATTTATTTTTTAAAAGTAGCGAAGTAGTGACAACATTTCAAAAGTAATTTGTAGTTGCTACATTTTTAAAAAAGTAGTAGTGGTTGTAGTTAACTACATTTGTAACAAAGTAGTTGTAGTTCGCTACAAAAGAAATGTAGTTTTTCCAACTACTGACTAGGACCCCTTGACTAGGAAATAATCGTAAATTTTCTTTGCAATAAAGCTAGGGTTTAAGTAAAACTTTTCATTTCAATTTATTCCCATGTTTTCTATCATATTTTAAATGATAACTCTTTCAACTAGCCAATAGATGATTTTTGTAAAACCTTTAATAATGTTAGACTCCGTTGATGGAAGTAGAGCAGTTTGATTTTATATCTTAACTATGTTTCATAAACCATTTTTGCTTTCTTCTATATCTAATACATTGAATTAGAAAGCTGTATTCTATCCATGAAAGTTCTCGAATTTGTGAGTTTGTGTGCTGAATAGATAAATCCCTTTGACCATTTCCTGAAAATATCATTCTCTGTCTAAGTGGGACCAATCTTTTGTGATTATGCGTATTCATAAGTTCAATGTCGAAAAGCATATAGAAGAACGTTCCTCCTATCATTAAAGGACATCTAAAATTTTGTTTTTTGGACTTCCGTGTCAAACAAATTCTGGGAGAGAGCCGTGAATCCCTTTTTTCAATAACATTATCGAAATGCCTCCACAACGGAGTTTCTGGAATATAAATGTTAAGAAATTACCTGCAAAGGGCTCCTGAACCTCTCATCCCAAATACTACCAAAATATAGTCTAAAACTGCAAGTTAAAAAATTTTCTCTTAAAGTGCCCATCTCCTCCCAGTTCTCGTTAACAGTATTAGCAGCCTTAAGTTTTGTTTTCAGAGAAATGTCCGGAGGAGAGCTTTGAAAGAACTTCTAACCGTAACATCTGCTAAAATTGCGTATTTGGGGGTACATTTTTGAAAAACTGCCTATTCCTAACGTTACCAAGGATGACTTACAATCGTGGTTTTAGCACTTCAATTTCAAAAATATTCCCTCTTTCCCTAACATAATCGAAGAAGTTTTTTGAAGTTCTAATTCTGAAAAATTGCTGTGGGCAAGAGCAATGAACCCCTCCTCAGCCTAACATTACCAAAGATAGTCTAAAACTAATTTTTGAACTACAATTTCAAAATAAATCGGGGGGGGGGGGGTGCGAGTCCCCGATCCCCCTTTTCCCTAACATTAACAAAGATTATTTCAAACTGCAATATTGTAGTTTTAAATTCGTAAAATTGCTGCAGGAGTCTA
Source organism: Uloborus plumipes (assembly GCA_038373865.1). Taxonomy (NCBI): domain Eukaryota; kingdom Metazoa; phylum Arthropoda; class Arachnida; order Araneae; family Uloboridae; genus Uloborus; species Uloborus plumipes. Next base: position 48,957 of record JAXGGA010003312.1, on the reverse strand, counting down.
CAGAATCTTTTCTCTCCCTATCATTTCTTACGATCGTCAAACACTGCGTTTTAGAGCTACAATTTCGAAAAAAATTCCGCAGGAGACCTTCCAAAAACTCCTCCCCTCGACATCATCAGAGGTTTGCTGAAACTGCTGTTTTGTAGCTTAAATTTTGAAAGATTTTCTGCCTCCAAACTTCCCCAAAAAAATGGCTTACAATCGCATTTTTAACACTTGAATTTCATTCAAGTTCAATTTCAAAGCCTCACCACTCATTGCCGAAATCTCTCGGAAACCCAATGTTCTACTCCTCGAAAACACCGAAATCGTTTTTATGCATAAATTGAAGAAATGTTGAAGTTGATTCTAAGATCGTCTGAAAATAAAGGAAGAGATTCTATTTAAGAACCTAAAAATAATCTTGCATTGGCAGCGGTTATAATACGTATATAATAGGGTGGATCGAAAAAACAAAGTTTTTATTTTCGAATCGTAATAGTGCGGAAAAGTTGCGATTGGTGAAAACTTACAAAACAAACAAAAGTTTTTGAAATAGGATAATATCTTCCGATCCCGCAACGAGCTTAAAATTTTGAAAAAATTAAAATTTTTATGTGTCCTTAGTGGTTTTTTAAAATTTTTGTTTCAATGTTTCCTTTTTATGCTCTCAGACGAAAAAGTTAAAATTGGTGAAGCCTTCCGAAATTTTAAAAAATATATTGAAATCGAATAATACCTTCTGATCCAGGAACAAGCCTGAAAAACCAAAAAATTGGAAAATTTCAGCTTTTTTTTGTGATAAAAAAATTTGAAAAAAATTTCTCTTTTTTTTGTTTTTCTTCTTTTCTTGCGGTATCATAGCATAAAACCTTTTAAAAAATATTATATTACTCCTAAACATTAATTTATTTCTTGATGTTTAAGGTATTTTTTAAACATGCAAAACTCCCATTCTTTACAACAATGAAAAATTTTAAAATAATAGAAAATAAAAAATATATAAGCCGAAATTTCCACAATCCAGTACAAAATTCCACTAAAACATCCACTCACAAAATAAACGCTTATTTTAATTGCTAAACTACAAACAATTTTACTATCTAACTAATTACATACAATTTTTCAATTGCCTTTTGAAGTCTGTATCTTCTCTAAACTGCTACCTAACCTAACTCACTACCCATAGAATACTTTAACACTAATTTAACTAAAAACTAATTTAGTCTTTAAAATTAAACCTAGTTAGGTTAGGTAGTACATAGAATGAGACTTCAAAAAGCAATTAATAATTAAGAAACTAACATATAATGAGGTAGGCATGAAAATAGTTTATCATTTAGAAATAAAAAAATATTGTTTATCTTATGAGTGAGTGTTTTGTTTAGTGGATTTTTGCACTGTAAAATAAGTTTAATAGGTATGGGTAAAAAATTGTATGTACATGTTATCCATTATGTTTTGCTTTTTAGTTGCTTTTAGTTTGTTTAAAGGTTATGTTGGTTCCTACAATAACAAAATTCCAAGCAAGGTGGGGCAAGGTGTAACAAAAACTTAGGATCGGAAAGCAATTGACAAGGATAGAGCACTGTAGGGAAGGCAAAGGCATAGCTATGCCTTTGCCTGCCCCACACGCCCTGTTAGCCAAATGCAAAAAATGTTAATGTGTTATCATGGCAACTGAATATTTGAAACACGATTGCAGAGAAACTTGTGCGGTTACTATTGGGCATCTCAGTCATGATTTTGGAACACGTTTGATATAAAAGCCATTAATAATATTTTTTTTTTATTGTGTAGACAAAACAAATTTTAGATTTTGTTGATTTCTAATTTTTCATACACAAAATTATTTTTAAATAAAAAACAAACTAGCCATTGAAAAATGCCCAGGAACTAAAAAGTAAAAAATAATAGATAACATGTACATACAATTTCTTACCCATACCCATTAATTTAATTTGTTTTACAGTACAAAAATCCACTGAACAAAACACTCACTCATAAGATAAACAATATTTTTTTTTATTTCTAAACGGTAAACTATTTTAATACCTACCTCATTGTATGTTAATCTCTCAATTTTTAATTGCCTTTTGAAGTCTCATTCTAAATACTACCTAACCTAACTAGGTTTAATTTTAAGGACTAAATTAGTTTTTAGTTAACACGTTCAATGCTGACCTCATGACAATGGTAACCACCATCGGGCTGAAAAAATTTGTTGTCTAACTTACCAATTCCACTCCATTTTTAATGCAGATAAAGGGGGGAGGGATTAAGAATTGTTTTTTAAATATTCAATTGCGAAAATTTAAAGTTCTCCCCCAAGAGGACAGCCGCCCGCTACGTGAACCTGTTGTCGTCCTTCCAAGAGTTTATGTGCTCCCGATATGTTAAATTAGTGTTAAAGTATTCTGTTGGTAGTGAGTTAGGTTAGGTAGCAGCTTATAAAATGCAAATACTTCAAATGGCGATTAAGAAGTTATATATATTTAGTTAGGTATTAATAATTGTTTATAGGGTTTAGAAATTAAAATTAGTCTTTATTTTGTGGGTGTTTTATTTAGTAGATTTTTTTACTGGATTGTAGAAATTTTGTTAAACATATCACAATTTTCTATCATTTGGAAATGTTTCGTTGTTGTAAGGAATTGTAATTTTTCATGTTTAGAAGGTACCTTAAAAATCAAGAAATAAATTTATGTTTAAGATTAATACTGTGCTTTTTAAAAAGCTTTAAGCTATGAAACCGGGGAAGAAAGAAAAAATGAATAAAAACATTTTTTTTAAATCTTCCCGAAAAAAGCTGAAATTCTCCAATTTTTTGGTTTTTCTGGCTTGTTACTGGATCAGAAGGTATTATTCGATTTCAATATGTTTTTTTAAACTTTTGGAAGACTTCACCAATCGTAACTTTTCTATCCAAGAGCATTAAAATCAAACATTGAAACAAAAATTTTAAAAAATCATTAAGAACATGTGAAAAGTTCCATTTTTTTCAAAATGTCAAGCTTGTTGCGGGATCGGAAGATGTTATCCAATTTCAAAAATTTTTGTTTTGTTTTGTAAGTCCTCACCAATCACAACTTTTCCGCACTATTACGATTCGAAAATAAAAACTTTTTTTCGCTCCACCCTAGTATAAAACCCATAAACGTTGCTGTTTAAGACAGGTTCAAATATACTTAATAAAATGAGTTAGAGACCAAAGGATAAACTTCAAAATCCCTACCTCATGTCCAGCCTACTCAGAAAACTGGACAACATGTCCAAGCTGTCCAAAAATCGGAACTTTCTGTCCGTAGATCTTTGTCCGTCGGAACTTACGTTCTCTGAACCTTATATCCTTTGGCCCTGCTGTCCCTTGCACCTTGGATCTTCCATCCGTTGGACCTTTTGGATGTGGATCTTCTACCTGGACTCCGTTTAAAGCATAGTTAAAAATTTCTGTGGGAAAAATACATACTTTCTCTAAAATTACCAAGAATTTCATTTTACTTTCTTATATTGAGTGAAAAGATAGGGTTGAAAAACCCCTTTATGTTTCACGGGAAAAACAGACTGTTCTCAGAGCTTGAAATTTCTATAATTACAGTGGAATGCTTTTCTCCAAGATTAAGTAAAATATGACACTAAAAGTAACATTAAACAAACTTGTCTTACATTATTCAGATATAAGTAATGTCATATGTATTTGTTTTGCGCTTTTAACATTTAACGAAAGTGAATAATAAAGTGAAGACTCAAGAGCTTCTTTTTTACGCTCTTTAGCTCTTCTAAATTCATCACTAAATTATTTTTTTTCATCAATCTGTATACTTTAAAAACTGAACTGTTAATACAGGAAATGAAATAAAAAAGGGAAAACTAGAAGAAATAAATGACACAAGAGCCACCCGAAAGGGGGATGAGCGGCACGTCCCGAGGGCCAAGATTTGAGAAAGCGCTACAAACTGTTTTTCAGCTCTGTAATTTATTTTTTTTAGAATTTTAATATTATTCATCTTTAAAAATGAATTCTAAAATACTGAGGCATTACTTTTAATTTTTCTGTCTTTACGTTCACCATTCTCTGTGTATGGGGGGGAGGGGAAGAGTCAGAAAATATTCCGCCGGGTGGCGCCATTACTCAGCTAAAAGATACTAACATAAGGAGGAGAAGCTTTAGCGATATTCCCTTAGGCCAGCAGGATAGGTAATCACTCTCTTCAAGTAATTTGAGGAAGAACACATCATGTTAAAAAATTTATGGTTTTATTCCTGGAAGACGTTAAGTGTTTACATCGCTTTGGGGGAGGTGGGGGGGGGGGTAATGCTAATTTCATTTTTCTTTTTGCTGTTCGGTTATTCATTCTCCCATCAGTTGTCTATTTTTGTTCCCCCAGTGTTATAGGGGCTCATGCAAAGATAATCAAACAAAAAAGAAATTTCATTTTTCTTTCCTATTTCATTTATTTATATTTTTATTAAAATTTATTTCCCCTTGTTACATTTGGCGCCTTCCTCAGCTCGGCACCCCTAAGCGCCTGCTTGTCTATATGACCGCCCCTGCAAATTGGCTTCACTTTTATACTTCAGCCATGTTATAGAAGAATTCAGCAAGAATAAAAGTCATGGAATTAAGTTTGTTTCCTGTTAAATGTTATAGACTGTACAAAAGTGACTCTGGTCCAACATTTAAGCAAACACTTAGTAGACTTTAAGTTGTCAATAAGACAAAATGATGTGATGAAGTTTAGGCAGTTGGGCCAAAGGGGTCTTGTAATGGTAGGGATCATATTTGTAATGACCCCTCTTAACCCATTAATGCCGGTTGGTACAAAAATATACCAACACGGAGAAGAAATATAACTTGTCCTTACATGGCTCTATCAGTCTAACAGTTGTGTATTTCACATGGTAAAAACTCACAGAAAGGATACTATATATATAAGTTTCGCACCCTTGTCGAAAACGTGTGAGATAATAAGCTAAAAACTTGAACGAATGTCTTATTGATGTTTTCGAAGTCGGCATTAATGGGTTAAGCGACCAAATATTGCCTAAAGATGGCACTTAAAAATATTTTTTTTTTATGTGTAATGCAAAATTAAAAATTGATACCTTTTTTATGTGATATATTTTTTTTCAAAAAGTGTCCTATATTTTATCAATTGGTTGCTTTGATCCCTGAATTTGAAAAAACATACTTTTTGTAAACAATATAATTTTAAACCCTTGTTAACCGATATCCCCCCCCCCCCCCCAAAGCTGATATTGACAGCGAGTGTAAAGTGGTATAAGTTACAAATTCTGTTTCATATTTTGGTGAATATTGGTCGTCAAACTTGACTTGATTCCCCTAAATATATGTTAAGGGACCTAGAATCCATACAAAAAGTGAAACTTTATATTTGTTGACTTCTTTTTCGCTTCAAACTTTTAATATTTTAACTCTGCAGCTTATTTTGCACATTTTGGCAATTGAAAGTATGCATCTAAGACAAAGGCTTGGGAAAATAAAGGTCTTTGCTGGTTAAACGAGAATACGCTGTATATTTAAGCATGCCAACAATAAACATGCTTCATGGGAAATTGCTTGCTGTGTTTGTAATTTCAGTCCTTTTGTATATTGCAAATTCTGTAGTATGGAAATGATAATAACTGCCTAAATATTTAATTTTTCATTTGTTTTTAAATTCAAATAAAATATTTAAGCATGTCAACATTGAAACACTTGCTTTGCGAGAAAGCCGATTCTCATTTCAATTCTTTTGCATCTTGAGAATATTTCAATCAATTTAAAATACAGAAATTATTTTATCATATACTAGTTCAGAGTGACTTTTTAAAAAATAATTTAATTATTTTCATTTCTTTCTTTTTTTTTTTAATTTGTTAACTTGGTTTTAGTTAAATGATAAATTTTATTAGTACTTACTTTTTTTTGCAGTAGTACTAAATTAAAAGAGAATAAGCATTTAATTGAAGGATTTTAATTTGTTTTTAACATTTTTTTTTTTTTTTTTTTTGCAACTTTTAATATCAATCCTAAAACAGGGAGGTAAGTTTCTTTACGTGCTCTAAACCAACTAGTATCATTATTTTCTTCAAAATTTCTATATTTTTTACTTAATTTGTACACTTTCCTTTCAAAATCATATATTTTCTTGCCTTGCTATAACCCCTGCCTGACTTACTATTGATGTGTGGCATTACGCTCTTCAACATGTATTGTTTCAAATTTGCAAATTCAACTACACTAAGAACTGTGTTGGTAAAGATACAAACCCCTTTTGCTGTGTTATCATATGACTAAGAGTAGAAGTAAAAAAACATAAGAACAAGTTACACCTACGCAGATTTTGTATTCATTTCTCAACCTCCTGCTAAATTATCTAGTATCCTGAGAGTCCTAAATTACTGTTTATTGCTCTAAAATCCTGAACATTTTCAAACTTTTTGATGCTCTTAGCTTTCTATCTATGCCAATGTCAAAATGTGCTGTAGCCATTGATTTTTACTGCTAAAAGGACACTCGGCATTTCCTTCTTTACTTTCTGCCTGTGTTTTTTTTTTTTTTTCAGTCAATACTTGTTAATTCAAACATGCTTAAACCAAATTATTGCTAAGAGGAACTACATTTCCGATTCCAACAATATGATTTGAAGTATTTTGTTCTCCCGATAAGACAAACTGATTTTAAAAGTCCTTTAAAGTTTCGACTGTAGTGAGACTTAAGTCTAACAGCTTAGACCATCCACAGTCCTGACACACATTTTGTAATGAGACCAACTCTTGTTCTGGAGTTTTATATCTTTAGATTTCTGACTTCATTGCTTTAAACTCATTTTTCATTTAATGTTTTGGCAGTCTTGTAAATGGTGTTAGTATTATTAAAACACATAATGTTTAAAATTATAAAGTACAATGTTTCATTCCACTAAACTAGCAGATTATTGCATATACAGTTGAACTTGGATAATTCGAAGTGCAAGGACCCACTTCAAAACTTCTAATTAACCAATTTGTTTTATTTTTATGTTTGGAAATGGTCAATAACGACAGAAATTACGTAAAAAAGGGATTCATTATTTTTACATCAAATACTATAGCTTTTTTAAATATTGAGAGATTTCGGATTGCTTTAAAGAACTTACTTGATTTTTTTAACAAAGTTTTCAAGGATATTTACAGCTCGAAATACATCTTCACTCACGTTAGATTGTCCCTCAACGTAACGACAACCAAACGTAACTCAAATGATGCGTATTACAGTCCTGATTTCTAAGGGAATGCAAAACGTGTATCACGTTTCACCAATGAATTCTCGCATTGGAGAGAATCACGTGTCATCTACAAGAGAAGGGGCGGGCACCCCTGTCCAAAAGAGTGAAATAAAATGAAACAGGTGGTCTGCCTCACTTTTCCCCTTTTGTCCCCACGCAGTTTTCTAGAACAGGTAAGAATATTCTCCCACCCCCTTGTCTTTCTTACAGAATTTACCAGGGTTGCTAAAAATAACTCTGCCTCCTTTCAAAGGACTGTATTCAAACTAGATTTTATCAGTTCTGAAAGAAAAAAAAACTTCGAAATAAAGGAGTTGGACTTCGAAATAACCAAAAAGTTTTTAGTATTAATTGAATGCAAGTTTCAAGGGACAGACGAAAAACTTCAAATTACTCACGAATTTGAATAAAAGACGTTCGAATTATTCAAGTTCGAGTGTACATGTTTCAAGGAACATCTTTTGCAATTCAAAGAGTGCATACTAATAGATGAAAAAGCATCCTACAAAAGCTTATGTCGAACGTAGTAATCTTTAAGTTTTGTGCAATAAATATTACTAATAATTTTGCTTTTTGCAGAAAGGTATTTATTTCTCACGTAATGTTTGTTTGGTAAAACACGTAATGTCATTTGTATACTGTTTTACATATTTCCTTATATCACTTATTTGTTATTTTACACATTTTCTTTTTCCCTTAGAAAGTATGCTTATCAAAAAACTGGACTGTCGTTCACCCATTAACTATGCTGTACTGTTTCAGGGTAATTTTTTTATGTGAAATGTTCCTATGAAATCAATATTTCCAAGCCATTAGACTCCTATTCAAAGGACTTTCAACTTGTAATTAAGAATATTATTTTGCATTCTACTGTAGTCTTGTTAACTTGAAGCATTATAACTGAAATGTTCATGTATCTCGAAGTTTTCATTGTGTCCCAGACCCTTGAAAGATTTTTTTGTAAATGCATCCATTAACGAGATATCTACTTACATTTCAATCTGTATAACAAAAAATTCAAAAGTTACATGCGTGAAATTTATCAAAAGCCTTTAGGCATATACTTCGCTCTTACATATAAAGTAGTGTTGAACAAGTACTAAGATTAAATTAAAAATTAAAAAAAACCCTGACCCTGATTGCCTATCTCATAGTAAAACGAACTTCTCTGGCTATAAAGCATTTTAAATCAAATTAAATCAAATATATTTAATTGTGGTTTCCTGTTTTTTACCATTTTCTCCCATTTTTATAACTTAATTATTTTACTCATTAAAAAAGCTCTGATTTTAGAATTTTTTCAATCAATCATCAAAAAGTTTCACTTTCTTCTCAATAGAAAGCTCCCGTTTTACTATAATATATCAGTTTTTGAAACTTCCTATTCGTGTACGTACAACAAAGCACATGCTTCGCCCAAAATTGTATGTAGGGTTTTAAATTTCTATCCTTTTGGATCTTGCAAATATTTCAGTTATATTGAAAATTGGAAGTTATTTTAATATATACATACTGCCATGCATCCACTTAATTTATTCTTTTGACTATTTTTTTTAATTTATTTTAACTGTTTATTTTTTATTCATGATTTTCTTTAATTATTGTTATTTTCTTTAGTGGGGTATGCACTAAACTTTAAGCTAATGAGCTTGTAGTTTTTTTTAAATTTTTGTATGTTTGTGTCTACAATTACTAACTAGCTTAAATCTGAAAATATATGTATAAAATGAATGCATAAATAAATAAAATAATAATAGTAAAATAAAATAAACCCTATTTCATTTTAAATTTAATGTTCATGGTACTTAAAAGCATAAAATCACTATCTTAAAGTGAATTGTGTCGCTGGTGAGTCATCTAGTAAAATCTACTGTTTTTTTTTTTTTTTTTTTTTTTTTTTTTGTCAAAGGTTGGCACGCATGCATATGCATCTTTCAGTTTTAAGGGAGTGACCCACTTACCTGAACTCACCCTCATCACTACTAAAACTGTAAAAACTCGATAGAGAACAAAAAAATCTAGTAATTAGTTTTTGGGCTGACTTTCAAAACAAAAACCAGTTATGTCCAATACAAAATAGCCATTTTCTGCTTATGTAAGCATGAATTGAAATTGCCATTTCACAAATTTAATATCACTCTCAAAACACATTATTAAAGATGTAATTTAATGTGATTAAACTTTTTCGTGGTTTTTAGGATTTAGTAGTTTTTTTTTTGTGCTGCTGTAAACTTTTAAAAAATGGACTTGACTGGTTTTGATTCTGAACGACTCATATATTCAATAACTAAACAGAAGTTATTGATTACATTTAAATACCCCATAGAATATATCATATTAATATCCAGTTAGTTGCATGGTTTTCAAAAATAAATTTTACTAATATTCAACTTGCTAATTTGGCAGCTCTGTCATTAGTTTCTCAAGTGTTATTAATGCATACATTTTTGAATGGAAAAATTGGTGAGAAACAATTTACTATTCTCCAGAATGCATTTTTCTGTGATTTAAGAAAGTTGATATTTTCATTGCTTTAGTTAGCATTTTTTGAGATGATACTATATGAGACTGTGAAACTTCTGCCCATCATTCTTGCGTCCATCTTTTTCCTGCATTGATCAGTTTATTTCTATGGTGCTTTTGCAAATTGTATTTTAAAAGTTTAAATGAAACCTGTATATATTATTCTTCATAAACTCGTTCTCCTGTGTTTATTGTTGTAAAATTTGTCTCTTAGAGAATAAACTCCATCGGTAAAGACTATATTATCGAATTGGGAGGAAAAAAATATGAGTTTTAAAATTATACCAAATTATAGACCATGAAAACATTGTAAATCTTAACAGTTTGCTATTACTTACTTTTGAGCAAAAATCCTAATGTAAGATTACTGATTTGTTTTGATAAGTGTCACTTAATCTTTCCACAACTTTGATATATTTCTTTATTGATTGCTAAGCTATAAATTAGTATTTATGAATACATTCAAGTCTCGATAACTCGGTCTTATAACTCGGTCTTATAACTCGAATATCCCTTTGTCTCAAAGTTTTCATTAAGTCCCATACTCCTGAGAAGGGCTGTGGAAACTTCTTATAAGTTAAAGTTTTAGCCGGCTCCTTGGGACTTCGAGTTATCGAGACTCAGCTGTATATACAAGGGCTTATTTTGCATCAAAATAAATGAAGCAATTGTTTCTCATAAAATTGAGGAGCTTAGCTTTCATGCAAATAAAACTCTAGTATATGTTGTATACATTACATGAATAATTGCAGTTGTGTCCAACCATTTTTTACCTGTATGTGGCGCTTCAAATTAAGATGATTCTCCCATGCCAGAACACATGTAAAATGTTTTTTTAAAAATTCTTGATAACATGATAAATTTTTTAATAAAGGCACTATGAACTAAGAGCTTACAATCACGACTTGATGTTTAATGTATCAATACAAAGTTTGCATATTTTTCAGAAGTCATTTTCTTAATTTAGATCCAAAATTGTAACCTTGTGACTGAACATGTTTTTTTATTTCTATAACATTTAATAAAACATTTAACCACAAATATCTGCTTTAAGGGCCATATATGACTGTGATAAACATATGTGAGGCACATATTGGGTTGTGAATAGAAAATCCTGAAGAATAGTAAAATGCCGGCGTGGCCCGTCGAGACTCGTGCTGTGACTCTTGAAACTTGCTCAATCGAATTTTCAAAATTATCATTTAAAAAAGCAAATCATCTAAAAAAAATTCCATCATCTTTGTTTCCTTTTTTCCCACGGCAACTAAAAATATGCCAAGAAAGGCGCCAAGTTACTTATGATGAAACAATTTCTATCAACCTAAATAAGTACTTTACTGTATAAGAATCTTACCTTATAATATCAAAATAGATATCATATAGGAGTTATTAAACAAGTACATGTCTATGATACCTGAATTATACTTAAAATTTTTGAAAATTGCCTTCAGGGATTTAAAAACCATTTTGTGATTTTTGCTTTTTTGGAACAACCATTTGCTGTACACATAGACTTATACGTTTTAAGGTTAACCCTTCACTGCATGGTGTGCCTGATCTGGCACACACCAAAAAAACCCTCATATATTCTTATGATATTTAAATGCAGTTAAACTGAGTTTTGCGCCCCTTCTGGAACATTGCTATAATAGTTTAGTGTGATGTTTATGCACTAGTTAGTTACACTAGTCTAGGTATTACAGTTCTTGCTTTTGAAAAAAAGTGTCTGCATTTCCGTTAGAAGTGTGCTTAGTCATTATTTCCTTTGTTCTAAAAATGTTTAAATACACTTAGTGGCAAATTTGTCTGTACCACTTATGGTACAAAACACATTGTAGATTATTACACTTATCGGTATACAAAGCATATGCTATGTGCTTTGTGCCATATGTAGAACAAACAATTAAAGCATCATTTGTGGTTCACATTTTTAAGATTAATTTTTTTCTTCATTTTTCCTGAATTCAGAGCTAGGTAACATATGATTTTTTTCATGAAAATATAAAAAATCGTACAGTGAAGGGTTAAAATTGGAATGCTATGAATTGTGTTGTGATACAGTTATAAGGAAATTTTTATCTAGTTAATCTGGAAGAATTCTATAAAACATATTTGCATATATATATATGTGTGTAAAGAGAGATCGAGAGCACTGTAGTGATTCAAAAGTAAATGAGGAATTTTAGTTAAACTCTGGTGGGGGGGGGGGGCATCTTCTAGATTTACCACTGCTTTGTAGCAAGTTCTCCCATCTTATTATTTTATCAATCAAGTCATAAATTTTTGTGCATGAAAATGATCAAGAAAAATTAAGTTGTAGTAGAAGATTTTTTTTCTTTACCCTTTTTTCCTTTAGAAGTTTTCTTACTTATAAACCTTAATTTCTACTTCTACCATGGCTTTTGATCTGCAAGTTCACATTATTTAACACAGAACGGGTGTAACCTGAAACATATAACTGCATGTTTTTACAAATTTGAACTATTTTTACCTTTTTTACACAAAAGTATTGATTTATTGCTTAAGGATAGATTTTATGAAATAGCAAATTAGTGCTGAAGAATGTTTTAAATCAGTTTATTAGATACAACATTAAAAGTATAATTTATATGATATGTGGTACCAGAAATAACAGCACTTGCTTACACCAATCATAGTGAAATCACCTCTGGTATTCTAATATAAATAACCTTAAAATTGGTTTGTTCATTCATTCAATGTATAAAATTAACTAACTATCAATATAAAGTATGAAAACTTTTCTTCCCCTCTAAAATTAACATTTTATAATTTAAGCAGTCTGAAAAATGTAAAAGAACTTAAATGCACAAAAAGCAAAGCATAGAATTTTTGAGCATTAAATAAAATAATTAATTTGTGAAATGTAATATGTACTGTATTAACTAACATTCTAATTGTAAGAGTAAAAAGCCTTTTATTCAATAAAATTTTATCATGAACATATGAATCTTTAGTTCTCAAAATTTTGAAGTAACAGTGTTTCCTAGTTGTTTATACCAAAATCAAAATAATAAAATTTTATAACCTGTAAAGTTTATAATACTTATGTAGATACCTTTGGAAAGGACTAATTGTTCATGAAAGGAATGGGTGTACAACAAGTTGTACAGAGTCCGTAAACGCTCAGTTTTTTTTTTAAACAGATGTACCAGTATTTTCCAATACTGTATACTAAGGAACCACCAGTGTCTGTAGGCTTTATGCTATATGCATTAAATTTCCTTCGGTTTCTTTCTAAGGCGAAGAATGCTGTGTAATCAATATCTTGTACTGATGCATTGGGTGCATGGCCGAGGACAATGTAACTAATGCTTCTTCTTCTTCCTCCTACTGGGATATTTTTAACAGGGTTTTCTACTTCATCATTAAACATTTCAAGTGTTAATGCACCTTTATGTGAGTGCACTTGAATTTTTTCTGCTACCTTAATTTCTGGTCTTGCATTCAACAAAAGTTCTGTAGGACACAGTGACAGATTAATCTCAGCAGGAGATGATACAAAATAAATGTCCTCTGGAAATTCCATGATTTTTTCTTGACTGTAGTTAATGTCAATAATTGCAGCTACTACAACCGGGGTTATAATAAACCCCACTATAGTCAGTTTAGACAGTTTTCCATACATTCTCTTGACATTTTCATCGCTGAAGTATGCTGCTTCACTTTGTAAAGTTTTAAAAATTTTCACTGTAAAATATGATGGATCAAAGTTATTTTTTAAGTCGTAGTAAGTATCAAAGTTTTCAATAGTGCAAAATTTTGAGCAATCAGATACAAATTTAGGAATGTTTTCATAACAATCTTTAAAAAATGAACTTGCTTCATGTCTCAAATGTTGTGAGTCACGCCCACTTAAATAGAATCCACAAAAATAATGTTTTATAAAAGTTGTTGCTTTTACCAAAAACTGACTAGATCCATCTTTTAGATATGTTGCAGAAATCTTTGCAACAGGTGGGAGGACCAGAACTTTATACTGAAGTTCTTTTGCTAAACAGAAATAAAAGTTCAGTTGGGCTTGATTTGTAAATGTGATGTCGATCACTATAAATCTTTGCCCACTTTCACAAGCTTTTTTAACTTCATCTGTAAAATATCCGAAATAATTATCCAGTTTCTTCGAACTGAATTTACATTTCGTTTCTGCAGTATAGCTTTCATGAGTTATTATTCGTGCACTTGAAATTTTATGCACATCTTCTAGTGCATTTCTTTTTTCTTCGCTCTGTTCTCCCTGAAGTAAGATTATCATCTTTGACCCTCTTCTCTCTAGCTGTGATCTAGCAGCTGTTGAAGCGAAAAGAGAGTAATAACACTTCCAATTTTCATTATATTGAATGCTGAGTTCTTGTAATTCAAACTCGAGATCTGTCACTGTGTAATATCGTTCCATCTTCGAAAATTAACTTCTTTTTTACTAATGCCGGTATATAATTAACTACTAAAAGTACATAAAAAGTTATTTCACTTCAATAAACCAATCACATGAACGGCCGAACTTATATTTTAAAGAAAAAGTAAATTTCTGAATTCTGATTTTTTCTTAAAGTTCTTCAAATGTTCACAAGTAAATTTCGCGAAATATATACTCAGCAAAACATCGTAAAAGAGTGCTTAACATAGTCAGTATTTTATCAGTTAAAAATATTTTAAATCCATTTCAAGCGAAACGTGATTGGATTCAACAGTCACCCAGTTTGCTCTTTTATACACTAGCTGTTAAGTGTATGCAACTCTAAAAGATCGCTGTTGAAGACCGGTCAACATTGACCTTTGATTTTCCCTAAATATTTAGTCTCTCACCGATGACTTTACTATATCACTGTTAATGTTTTAAAGATTTTGGTCTTGTACAGGAATAAAGTCTTGTTTTTCAACACAGACAGTTCGCTCACGATTATCCTTAAGCTAGTTTTACACCTTGTAATCGAATACTAAAAGTAAATAAAAAGTCATTTCACTTCAATCAACCAATCACATGAACGACCGAACTTATATTTTAAAGAAAAAGTAAATTTCTGTGTTCACCAAAGTTCTTCAAATATTCACAAGTAAATTTTCGCAAAATATATACTCAGCAAACAAAAACGCGAAAGAGTGCTTAAGATAGTGAATGTTTTCTGATTTTATAATATTTTAAATCCATTTGTGAACCGGATCGTGATTTGATTCAACAGTCACCCGGTTTACCCTTTTACACACTAGCGGTTAAGTGTATGCATATATTTGTAAGCAACTGGGAATGATCGAATTTGAAGACCTGTCAACATGGACCTTTGATTCACCCGAAATATTCGGTCTCTCACCGAAGACTTTGCTATATCACTCCCAGGTTTCACTCTTTACAGGTATACAGTAATATATATATAAACACAGACAATTAACTCCCGATTATCCGCAAGCGGGTTTTCCAACACCTTACTTCCCCTTTCCCCCTATTATTCCAGCTTTTCGATGGTACTTGTTTTTGCGATGTCAACTGCGCTTTTGATTTTTTTTACTGAACACCAATTCCATTTGAACATCGAAAAATATTTTGCAGATTCTGAAAAGAAAAGGGAAGTTTCTATTCTTGATTTAGCGAATTCAGAAAAATTTGGCTGGCAAAGAAAATGTCGGTAAAAAAATTACCAATGAGTGGATTGATTGCAACTAATGAGTAATGCTAAATGAAGCGTTGGGGTAGGAGTTTAAAGAGAGCGATGAAAATATGGTTAAGAACAAAGAAATTCAACGTAACTGAAGCCCGCGTTAAAGGCTGCACTTGGTACAGTCAACTCCGGACTTATATGTGTGTATAAGTTATTGCGAGCATTGCAGTGCTTTCCTTTAGATTTTGAGTATTTGACTCTTTGAAAAATATAAAAATTCTTTGAATTTGGACGTGCCAAACTCTGTTTAGCGTAATTCATGGGGGACAAAAACATATAAATTTAACAAGTATTGCTTCGAATGAACATACATGAGTTTAAGCATCTATTCTTTTGGGTTCTTAAACAGACATCAAATTTTGAACAGATGTAAAATTATGTAGACACATCAGATTTTTTTCTTATTTAATAGACATGTCATCTTTTGCATTCGCTCATGTTAATGGCGTTAAAGCAGCACCGCCTCGTTTAAGTAACCTATTGTAACGAAAATGAAAAGAAGATATGAATGAAATCAAATTTGATTTCACGAGAAAAGTGTTTGGTAAAACCTTCCCCGGAACAAATACCTGGTTACGGCCGTGATATATCTGCGGTTGGTTATCCGCGAGTCTTTCATTTTTTTTTTTTTTTTTTTTTTTTTTTTTTTTTTTTTTTTTTTTTTCGTTGATGATCTACTGAATGCAGAAAACTGCGAAAGCGTTATTGGTCGTTTTTAGCTCTTGAGAAAATTAATTCATTCAATCGGCCGTGATATATCTGCGGTTGGTTATCCGCGAGTCTTTCATATTTTTTTTTTTTTTTTCGTTGATGATCTACTGAATGCAGAAAACTGCGAAAGCGTTATTGGTCGTTTTTAGCTCTTGAGGAAATTAATTCATTCAATGTTATAATTGGGTCGCTATAATTTATGCCTATGTGTTGTGTTATTGATTTAGCTATTGTTTTAGCTATTGCATACACAAGTATCGTTTTTTACTTATTTTTCGGATTATCCGGGGTAATCGTGCTACCCTAATCCGCGTATAATCAGGAGTTTACTGATTTAGAGGAGGAATTTAATGACAAAAGGCATCATTTTTTGACACAATGTTGAAAAAACTTCCAAAATTTTAAAAACTTTCGACTGCTTTTCTGAAGAAAAAAATTTACAAATTTGTAAGAAGTGAATGATTCTTTTATCCCTCAAATAGTATATTTATGTTTCCTATTGTGTGTATGAATTGTTCAAATGTATATTTCTGTTGAGTTGTTATAGTCACAAAATCTGTCATCTGCGATTGCGGCGCCTGTCAATCCCGTGTCTAATCGGGCATTGTATAAAAATATATTCTGCCTTTTTTTTTTCCAAAATCTTTAGTCCCGCTAAACGCTATCTTAATTTCTTTATTTAGAACGGTAGTTCCCAACGTGTGGGCCGCCACCCCAAATGAGATCACAACATCATCCTCCGATTAAAAAAATATTGGGTCATTTAAAAAGTCTCCGCGCTTTTTTCGTAAGTTTTTGAGTAAGAATTTTTTTTATTTGAAAATTAATTTTAATCTAAGTGCATATGCTCATTATTATTTATGACCATTGGCTATTCTCTCGGTAGCTGTATAATTTCATTGGTGTAAAACTTCTGAGGTTTATCGGCGAAAAACTTAGCCAAGTGATTTTCAGTGACTGTTCAGTTAGCTAATTTTTTGCCATCAAAATAATTTTTAAGAGACTGAAACTAATGATAATTAAAATTATCAAGGTCCGGCCTATACGTTAGATGCACCAAAAGTTCATAACCAAGTTTCTTCGATTTATTCTAAGTCATCAAAGATGGTGGCTTAGCATTATCATGGTGGAACACAACTCCTTTTCTGTTGGCCAATTCTGGTTGCATTTTCTTAATTGCTTCATTGAAACAGTTGAGTTATGCACAATAGAGGACGGAATTTACTGTTGCGCCAGGTTGTATCAGTTCATTATGAGCAATGCCCTTCCATTTCTACGAAACACCTTTTTTCTGTCAATCCTGGATTTGAATTCGTTTGTGGTGGGTCACAGCCCTTTACCGAGATCGCATGCATTTCATTGTCTCGTATCTAATCCATTTTTCATCTCCTGTAATAATTTGCTTCACAAAGAATCGATTTCGGATCCCGTTAGAAGCGTTTTACTAATCGCAGCTCTGTCGATCAATTTTTTTTTCGGTAATCCTTGTGTCACCCAAACATGGAGCTTCTTTGAGCAACCTGTTCTCTTTAGAGGATCCCAAACTGTTATGTGGTTGATGTTAAGTGTCTCCTCCATCTTTTAAGATTTACCTATCATTACCTATCATATTGTTCAGATATTTCAGTCATTTTTAAAGAGCTATAACTTTTCACTCGATTGGCGAAATACTTGAACGTTGTCACAAAAAGGTAGCCTGAAATGCCACCTTTCAAACGAATACTCATATAACGCAATAGGATTAGTGTTGCTCGAAATATATACGTCAAACCATCTCTGGTTAGAAAAAAGTGCGAGAACTTTTTAAATGACCCAATATATTACATGGCATAAGAACTAATATAGCCCGGAAGCTAACTGTTGGAAAACTGCAAATCGTGATAAGAAGATGCCACTTGGTGGGAATGTTGTTTAGGGCTATACATTGAAATTAAGACCCAGAGGCACCTTTAAAAACCGTTTTAATCCAAGATGGCGGCGTTTTTCAAAATGGCGGCCTATGCTACTGCTTTTGCAATTTAACTCACACAAAAGAGATTTTTGTGTCAAATTATATGTTTTTCAGGCCAAGGATTTCATTTAGTATGTTGAAAAAAAGCTAAATGTTTATTTTGATGTTTATTTTTTTATTTATTTTTAAGAATTATATTGTTTACGATAAGACTACATGTAGTATATAAAATCTTTTAGAAAGTTAGCCAAATTGCGACCGAAGAAAATAAACTGGGAAACCTGGTGCGGTGGTAACCTAATCATGCTCAAATTAGTCTCCTAAGAACTCCACACACATCTCCCAGCGGTGCTGCTTTTGTTAGAAGCATTCCGAGAAGGCCCGTTTAGTCTGTGGAGTTAGCAACAAAAACAGCCGAAATATTTTACTTCCGGATACCAGTGTGAAATTTGGTACAGAGCTTATGCACATATATAAGAACAAAACACCGCCGGGAGACACTTGATCAGGGGTCATGAACTCCCGTGATGACGTCATCAAGATGGCCGCTTTTACAGGTAAATACGTTCGTTTAATTGCTTAAAACTCCATCATAGATTGAAATATTGCAAAGCTCAAATGTATCATTTGAAAGCTCCTTGAAAGAGCTATTTGGAAAGATTTAATTTTTCTTTCTGAGGTCAAGGTCCCAACTGTAATGACGTCATCAAAATGGCCGCTCTTACAGGTAAATACGTTTAACTCCCCCTAAAACTCAATCAGAGATTAAAATATTTCAAAATTCAACTATATCATCTGAAAGCGCTTTAAAAGATCTATTTAGAAAGATTTAATTTTTCTTTTTGAGGTCAAGGGCCCACCTGTGATGACGTCATCAAAATGGCCGCTATTACAGGTAAATGCGCTCATGTAACTGTTTAAAACACCATCATAGATTTAAATATTGCAAAACTGAAATATATCATACGAAAGCGCTTTAAAAGAGCTATTTTATAGGGCTTGGTTTTATTTTCTAAGACAAATAGTTGAAAAGTTAAACAATTTTAAATTGAAATCGTATAACAAACGTATTTACCTGTAAAAACGGCCATTTTGATGACGTCATCACAGGTGGGCCCTTGACCTCAGAAAGAAAAATTAAATCTTTCTAAATAGCTCTTTTAAAGAGCTTTCAGATGATATATTTGAGTTTTGCAATACTTCAATCTATGATAGGGTTTTAAGGAGTTAAACAAACGTATTTACCTGTAAAAGCGGCCATTTTGATGACGTCATCATAGGTGGGCCCTTGACCTCAGAAAGAAAAATTAAATCTTTCTAAATAGCTCTTTTAAAGAGCTTTCAGATGATATATTTGAATTTTGCAATTTTTCCCATCTATGATGGAGTTTTAAGCAGTTAAACGAACGCATTTACATGTAAGAGCGGCCATTTGATGACGTCATCACAGGCGGGCCCTTGTCCTCAGAAAGAAACATTAAGCCTTTCCAAATAGATCTTTTAAACAGCTTTCAGATGATATAGTTGAGTTTTGAAATATTTAAATCTATGATGGAGTTTTAGGGGAGTTAAACAAACGTATTTACATGTAAAAGCGGCCATTTTGATGACGTCATTAAAGGTGGGACCTTGACCTCAGAAAGAAAAATTAAATCTTTCCAAATAGCTCTTTCAAAGAGCTTTCAAATGATACAGTTGAGTTTTGCGATATTTCCATCTATGATGGAGTTTTAAGCAATTAAACGAACGTATTTACCTGTAAAAGCGGCCATCTTGATGACGTCATCACGGGAGTTCATGACCCCTGATTAAGTGTCTCCCGGCGGTTTTTTGTTCTTGTATATGTACATAAGCTCTGTACCAAATTTTACACTGGTATCCGGAACTGAAATATTTCGGCTGTTTTTGTCGCTAACTCCACAGACTACACGGGCCTTCTCGGAATGCTTCTAGCAATAGCAGCACCACTGGGAGATGTGTGTGGAGTTCTTAGGAGACTAATTTGAGTATGGTTAGTGGTAAGAACAACTCAACTCAAAAGACGCAGCAACCATTGTAAGCGTTCGGCAGAACGATGACTACTTCGTGACGTCACAGCATTGCTCTCTCATCGTTTGAATAGAATGACGTGATATGGTGAACGGGGGGTTGATGTGTTGGGCGTTGCCTAGGTGGTGGTTGTGTGTGAGTTAAGTGCTCAAATAAAACTTATTAAATATAAAATGGTCCGTCGATTTCTTTAAATGTTGTTACGCAGCAAACATTTTGATCCGAGCCGGAATAAAGTGGACCTATGGAAAATGATGTGATTTTCGAGTAACAGTTCAAGTTGGCTGTTCCGTCGAAGCACTGTGCTAGTTTTTGAGATATAACGATCCAAAGTTCAGCTCGAAGTTGTTACAGAGGTACGGTTGAACAGTGGGCACAACAGCGGCCGTAGCCCAGTGAGCAAGGTCCCCCACTCCGACCGCTGGAGGTCTGGGGATCGAGTCCCGTGAATTAACAATATTAAAAATTGAAAAAAAAAAAAAATTATTTTCTAAATGAATAAATAAATAAAATAAAAATGAATAATTAAACGATTTTCCATTAACTATCGAATTTTTTTCGATATTAAAGAAAAACAAAAATACGTCACGGGACTCGATCCCCAGACCTCCAGCGGTCGAAGTGGGGGACCTTGCTCACTGGGCTACGGCCGCTGTTGTGACCACTGCTCAACCGTACCTCTATAATAACTTCGAGCTGAACTTTGGATCGTCGTTATATCTCGGAAACTAAGGCGCATTGGGGCATATCCTTTTGCTAAAATACTTAGGGTGGGTCCCTCTACATAATATATAAAACTCATCAAAATCGGTGAGTGACAACCTGTAAGGTCCTGTTAAGAACAACTCAACTCAAAAGACGCAGCTGCCTGCAACGGTTGCCTTAGCAACCTTATTCTATTCTTTTCAGAATTGATTTTTTTTTTAATTGAAGAAAGGAAAAAATGGTGTTTGTGTGTGAGTTAAGTGCTTAAATAAAACTTATTAAATATAAAATGGTCCGTCGATTTCTTTAAATGTTGTTACGCAGCAAACATTTTGGTCCTTTCCGAGCCGGAATAAAGTGGACCTATGGAAAATGATGTGATTTTCGAGTAACAGTTCAAGTTGGCTGTTTCCGTCGAAGCACTGTGCTACAATTCAAGAGTGTCCAATGATAATGTTGTTACGCAGCTTATCTCTGGATAATTTATAATAATTCAAGTAATTTCAAGTTCATAGTGCGACCTGTTTGAAGGTGAGTGATATATTTTCTCAACATGCCAATTACTTCCGCAAAACAAGCACTAGCCAAGAAACGGGTCCAAAAAGCCCAATTAACAAAACTTGCGACAAAATTTCAAGAAGGTTGTGATTTTAAGGATGTTAATATTTGTGAACAGAAACTTTTATTAATTATTGATGAGTTAAACGAGTGTTTTGAGTTCCTTTTTACTAACTGTAAAGACGATGAAGTAGAAAATTATGCCACAGAACAAGAACAGATTTATGATATTAAGGATGAAATTGACTTCAAGTTAAACCGTATCAAACACGAAAATGTTGATTCAAAACCACCAGTTCCCGTTTCAAATCAGAGTACCACCGTGAGACTTCCAAAAATATCATTACCTGTATTTTCTGGGAATTTACACGAATGGCTTTCATTCAGAGATATTTTCAATGCAACTATTCATTCAAATAAGGAATTATCAGATGGAATAAAATTACAATACCTAAAATCCTCTCTTAAAGGTGATGCTTTACGCATTATTCAATCTATATCTATAGTAGATGGGAATTATCAATTAGCGTGGTCGCTGTTAGAAGAACGATATTCGAATAATCGTGAACAAGTTTACGCACATTTAAGGCGTTTTATGAGTATTCCTAACATTCAAAATGAGAATCCAAACGCAGTTTTGAGTTTACTAGATGTCGCGAGTGAGTGTTTAAGATCACTGGAAATTTTAAACCAAAACATAGAGGGTGTTTCTTCTGTTTTTCTTTGCTATGTTTTGAGTCAGAAACTAGATCCCAATACTAAAATGTGGTGGGAGAGACATTTAAAAAAAGATGAATTACCGTCAGTAGCTGAGTTAATGGATTTTTTGAAAAACCACGCGAGAACCCTTAACGCTTCTAATATAAATGTAAAACGCAACAATTCTCCCAGAGTTTTGTCAATTGTGCCAGAATCAGAAGAGGGTAAACTCCGTAAGTGCGTTATGTGTCAAATGAATAATCATGTAACGTGTAAGTGTTCAAAATATCAGAAATTGCCGGTAAAAGAAAGAGTAGAAATTGTAAAGAAATTTAAGCTTTGTTTTAACTGTATGCTTCCAAACCATTCACAAAAAACTTGTCAATCTAATTATTCATGTTTGAAGTGTAGGAAAAGACATCACACAACATTATGTTATGGGAATCAGGGTGATAGAACTGCTCAATATGAAATTGATGTTCAATCACCGAACGTTAGTTACATGAATCAAAAAAGAGATTCGAGTATTACCCAAGTTAAAAGTGAAGCTGTTGAGAGCGGGAGTCACCTGAATGCCTTGGCGCCTTCCTTTCAAGGGAAATGCAGTGAAACCGTAGTGTTAAATAATATTGTGTCTCAATCGACAGTGTTACTTTCTACTGCGCTTGTTTATATTCAGAATGTTCAAGGGGAAATGATCTCTGCTAGGGCGATCCTCGATGGAGGAAGCATGTGCAATTTGATCACTAACGAGCTGGCAGATTTATTACGCACCCCGAAGAAAAAGATAAATCTAGCACTTAATGGGGTTGGTGGAACATTCGTAAATGTAAAGTGGAGAACAAGTGCTACGATAGAGAATCATAATTAGAGCTTTTCAAAGGAACTAAATTTTCTAATAACCTCCAAAATAACAAATATAGCCCCTTCTAAATATGTCCCAATTGATAAATTGAATTTTCTTTTTGATATTAAATTAGCTGATCGTGATTTTAATAAGCCTGGGAAAATATCGATGTTGTTAGGAAATGAAGTTTTTTATGAGTTGCTGTTATCTGGGCAAATATATATTCAAAATTCAAACTTAATTCTACAAAATTCTGTATTTGGTTATGTAGTTGGAGGAAGTACTACTGATTATGAGGAAACCAAAGTGCATTGTGGGCTAATTAGTGAGCCGGGAAATTTAAATGATGAACTACGAAAGTTCTGGGAATTAGAAGAAGTGGATGAAAGGCCACTTATAAAAAGTTCTGACGAATTTCAATGTGATCAAAATTTTGCAGAAACTTATAGAAGAGATGAGAACGGTAAGTTTGTTGTACAAATGGCCCTCAAAAAAGATCCCCAGTGTTTGGGAGAATCAAAAAGTATGGCCCTTAGAAAACTTAATTCTCAATATAGGCGTCTAGAAAAAGACCCTGTGCAAATGGCACTGTATACTGAGTTCATGAGAGAATATAGGGATTTAGGACACATGCAGGAGGTCAAAGAGGTAGAAGATCCAGGGATAACTTATTATATACCACATTTAGGTGTCTTTCGCCCTGAGAAAAATTCTACAAAAATGAGAGTCGTGTTCAACGCTTCTCAACCCACATCTACAGGCGAGTCCTTAAATTCTATTCAATTAAATGGTGGGGTAATTCAGGATGAGCTATTTTCAATTATTTTGAGATTCAGAATGCATCGTTTTGCTTTTACGGCTGATGTCATAAAAATGTACAGAATGATTCTCATTGATCCTAGCCAACATAATTTACAACGTATTTTGTGGAAGGATTCTGCTACTGAACCGATTAAAACGTACCAACTTTGTACTGTGACGTATGGAACTACAAGCGCTCCATACCTAGCTATGAGGTGTTTAAAACAACTGGCATTAGATGGTCAAAAAGAGTTTCCTTTAGCGTCTATGGCAATTCAAAACAATTTTTACATGGACGATGTCCTAACTGGTTCAGCAGATTTAGAATCAGCTAAAACTTTACAAAGGGAGTTAATAAACTTGTTTGAAACATGTGGTATGGCATTTCACAAGTGGTGTAGTAATGACTCAAGGTTACTGGAAATTGTGGGAGCTTCTGAGAGTTATAGCTTTAACCAGGTTGAAGAAACTAAAGCATTGGGGCTCATATGGGATCCAAAGAGTGACACTTTGAAGTTTCACGTATCAACGACAGAGCAAAACCAATTTACGAAAAGAGGGGTGCTTTCAGTAATTGCACGTATATTCGACCCATTGGGTCTCTTAGGTCCTATAATTACGGTCGCCAAGGTATTTATGCAGGGACTTTGGGTTTTAAAATCTCAGTGGGATGATAGGCTACCTGAGGATAAGTTGAAAGAGTGGAAAGAATTTCGGGAGTCCTTAGAATTAATTAATGAAATAAAGATCAATAGATTTGTATTAAGTGAGGATTTTGGAGTTTTAATTCTTAAGGGATTTTCCGATGCATCAGAAGTTGCCTATGGTGCAGTAATTTATGTTGTGAGTCAGAGCCATTCGGGTAAACTCACCTCCCATTTACTATGTAGTAAGAGCCGTGTGGCACCCATAAAGACCTTGACGATTCCAAGACTAGAACTTTGTGGTGCAACCCTTTTAGCAAAACTAATGCATAAAGTAATGTCAGCTCTGAATGTACCTCGTTCTTCGGCGTACTACTATTCGGACAGCACAATTTTTCTTTCATGGATTCTGAAATCACCGTCCAAATTAACGACATTTGTAGCTTCAAGAGTGACAACTATTCAATCTCTTACTGATGTGAAACAGTGGGGACATGTTAAATCATCGGACAATCCCGCAGATTTAATTTCAAGAGGATGCAAAACTAAAGATCTAATAAACTGTAGCCTGTGGTGGAATGGTCCACAATATCTAGTTCAAGACACTGATTCGTCATACGTACCTGAATTCACTGAAGTTCATTCCGATAGTGAACACTTTTACTTTGAAATTAAGAATCCTACCCAAGTGTCTAGTAATACTACGATGATTCTTTCTGCAAACTCATCAGTACTGGATGATGTATTGAGCTGCAGTAATAACTACTTTAAAATTGTACGTATTCTGTGTAATGTGCTACGATTCATAAACATTCTAAAGAGACGTCAGTGTTTTTCAGATAGAATCTGTATTGAAGAATTTAGGATTGCTGAGCATAATTTGGTTCGAGACGCTCAGAAAGCTTTTGACAAGAAAACCGTCGCAGGGTTAAGTAGTTTAAAGCCATTTGTAGACAAAGAGGAAATTATGAGAGTAGGTGGACGGTTATTACGAGCTGACGTTCCCTATGAACAAAAATGTCCTATTATATTGCCTAAGAAGCATAAATTAACTGAGAAAATATTTTTTACTGATCATTTAAAGTTTCTTCACGTTGGTCCACAAGGCTTACTAAATGTAGTTCGATTAAAATTTTGGCCATTGGGTGGTAGAGATTTGGCGAGAAAAGCAGTACATTCCTGCATTACATGCTTTAGAAATAAACCACTTTTGAGTTCTCAAATTATGGCAGATTTGCCGAAAGATCGAGTAATATGGACTTATGCTTTCAATTGTGCCGGATTAGATCTGTGTGGGCCATTCTATGTGACTTACAAAAACCAACGTAAGGGAACTTTAAATAAGATTTATGTTTGTGTTTTTATATGTTTTTCAACAAAAGTTATTCATCTCGAGGTCTTAAGTGATCTAACTTCGGATGCATTAATCGCAACATTGAAGCGTTTCTTCGCTAGAAGAGGCAAACTGGCTAAAATGTATTCTGATAATGCCACAAATATGGTAGGTGGAAAATCAGAACTAAAAGAGTTGTCAAAATTAGTAGCAACTCCAGATAACGAGCTTTCAGCTTTTATAACTTCTGAAGGTATCGAGTGGAAGCTTATTCCTCCCAGGTCACCTCAGTTCGGGTGATTGTGGGAAGCAGGAGTAAAAAGCGTAAAACAGCATTTAATAAGATCTACTGGGAACCAGAGATTTAATTATGAGGAATTTGAGACCATCATTTTACAAATTGAGTCCATCCCAAACTCTCGCCCATTAATACCCATGTCATCAGACATTGACAGTTACGAGGCACTGACGCCTGGTCATTTTTTGATCGGACTGTCAATGAGTGCAGTGCCTGAGCCCGAGCTGACCACTTTGCTTGGCAACAGGTTAAGTCGATTTCAGCGAACTACAAAGGTTATCCAGAGTGTTTGGCGAAAATGGAAGAGAGACTATTTGAGCACGTTACAGCAGCGGTCCAAATGGATGATTGAGAAACAAAACTTAAAAGTAGGCATGATGGTTCTAATTAAAGAAGACTCCTTGCCATGCACAAAATGGCTTCTAAGTAGGATTACGTAGGTGTACTCTGGCGAGGATCAAAGAGTTCGAGTGTTAAAAGTCAAAACGCAAAGCGGAGAATACAAGAGAGCAGTGACTAAAATTGCTGTCTTGCCGTTGGAAACTTGAATGATTTTGAAGCTAACTGTATTATGTTTTGTGTATATTACTTTGTGTGTTACTTGTTTTATTTTGTGTATATTACTCAGTACATTTGCATTTATGTAACAAATTTTAATATTAATGAAAAATAATGTTGTGGTCACTATATGTGCAAATAGTTGAACATTTTGTGCCAAAATGTGTCAAGGCGGGAGAAAATGTTAAGAACAACTCAACTCAAAAGACGCAGCTGCCTGCAACGGTTGCCTTAGCAACCTTATTCTATTCTTTTCAGAATTGATTTTTTTTTTAATTGAAGAAAGGAAAAAATGGTGTTTGTGTGTGAGTTAAGTGCTAAATAAAACTTATTAAATATAAAATGGTCCGTCGATTTCTTTAAATGTTGTTACGCAGCAAACAGGTCCCCTTGTCAGAGTTACATACCTACAAACAAACAAACAAAAAACAAACAAACCCACATGTGAAACTAATAAAAGCGTATTAAAAAGGAAGAAATTTAGCGTCCCTGGGCCCTAGTACAGCCCTGAATAAACTATGGCATTATTTTGGTACTTAAATAATTTAAGCGTTAGAAGAAATCAATTTAGTTACATTTTTGTTAATAAATTAAGCTAATTTTCTAAACTGTTACGTTTAAAAAAAGTTACTAAACAGGTGTATTTATCATATCGTGATAAGCTTATTAGTAAAATTGAGCTACATAATTAAGCTGCATTGAATTTGTGAATTGCTGGAAACATTAAATCTGTACTATGCACTTAGTGTCATTTAGGAACGGCTATATTTTGGACTGGAAACATTTTGGACCGGCGGCCTTTCGGACCGACGTTATTTTGGACCGGCGACATTTTGGCCCGGCGACCTTTTTGACCGGCGACATTTTGGCCCGGCGACATTTTGGACTGGCGACATTTTGGACCGGCGACATTCTGGCCCGGCGACATTTTTGACTGGCGACATTTTGGCCCGGCGACATTTTTGACCGGCGACATTTTGGCCCGGCGACATTTTTGACCGGCGACATTTTGGCCTGGCGACATTTTTGACCGGCGACATTCTGGCCCGGCGACATTTTGGCCCGCGACATTTTGGGCAGACGATATTTTGGACCGGCGACATTTTGGCCCGCGACATTTTAGCCTGCGACATTTCGGCTCGGCGACATTTTGGACCGGCGACATTTTGGCCCGCGACATTTTAGCCCGCGACATTTTGGCTCGGCGACATTTTGGACCGGCGACATTTTGGCCCGCGACATTTTGGCCCGCGACATTTTGGCTCGGCGACATTTTGGACCGGCGACATTTTGGCCCGCGACATTTTGGCCCGCGACATTTTGGGCAGACGATATTTTGGACCGGCGACATTTTGGCCCGCGACATTTTAGCCCGCGACATTTCGGCTCGGCGACATTTTGGACCGGCGACATTTTGGCCCGCGACATTTTAGCCCGCGACATTTTGGCTCGGCGACATTTTGGACCGGCGACATTTTGGCCCGCGACATTTTAGCCCGCGACATTTCGGCTCGGCGACATTTTGGACCGGCGACATTTTGGCCCGCGACATTTTAGCCCGCGACATTTTGGCTCGGCGACATTTTGGACCGGCGACATTTTGGCCCGCGACATTTTGGCCCGCGACATTTTGGCTCGGCGACATTTCTGCCGCGACATTTTGGCCCGCGACATTTCGACCGCGACATTTTGACCCCAAACCACTAATATGACGTCTCACCTGGGGATTGATTTGAGGATTATTTTCCCCCTAGGTATATATTGTTTTTCAGACGAAGTGTTTCGTTTTCAATCCGAACTTCACAAAGTGTACTTCCATTCAAAATCTGAATTTAAACTTATGGTTCATTTCATCCCCTCCCCCAGCACCAATCTGCAATTTTGAAGGGAGGGAATAAATAGGTCACCCCAAGATCATAGCAAACAGCAAAATAGCACTGTTTCCCCTTGTTTTCATAATGTTTTCCCGTTATTTTTACACAAAACTGAAAAGAAATTAAAGTGTCACGTTATATGTTAGTCCCCATCACTGCCTTTCCTTTCTCATATTGGACAAAGCTCATGAGCTAATAGGAAAGAGTAACAAACAGAACAAACTGAAACACTACCAGACATCAGTAGAGACTAAGGCTTTGAAATGGGGCTAGACGGGATGATAAAAAAAAATAAAAGTTTGGAGTGGAAAGGTAGGGTAAGGGGGGGGGGAGCAATCTGTAAAGAAGTTAAACAACATGTGAGGTTGTGCTCAAAAAAGCAGTGTTTGTTTAATATATATATATATAGATATATCTTGCTGCATTACTTTCCTTTACAACAAAATGAAAAAGAACACAAACGATTAAAAAAATTAAATAACAGCTGCACACTAGATAATGTGGAAAGATAGTTATGGGGACACAGACATATGATCTGATATTTTGATTTATTTTCAGTTTTGTGCGAAAAGAATAGAAAAAACGATGAGGACAAGGCTATTTATAGGTATAGTGCTATTTTGATGTTTGCTATGATATTGGGGCTACCCATTTATTTCCTCCCTTCAAAATTGAAGATTGGTGCTGGGGTAGAAGATGAAATGAATCATGAAGTTAAATTTCAGATATTGAATGGAAGTACACTTTGAAGTTCGGATCGAAAAGAAACACTTCGTCTGAAAAACAATATATATACCTAGGGTGAAAATAATCCTCAACTCAATCCCTAGGTTAGACGTCATATTAGTATAGTGTGAATGGTATATTTGGAGGGGGGATACTTCGTCTAGTTATATGGAAACCCATTTCCCCACTTTAAATAAGTTTACTATTCATTTTGTATCAAAGAGTTTTTGTTTTTTTTTAAACATTTTGAACAGTTTTGAATTAAAAAAGAGAGGATGTGCGGGGAAGAAAGGGGTAGGGGGGGGGTGAACCTGACAAATCTATAAGCTCATGCCAGCTCACTTTAAACATATTCATGTTTGTTTACTACTTTTTAGACCATCACAAGCGAGAGAACTTAGTATTTAAATAAATAGAATCTAAAAAATATCATTTTTTCCTATACAGTTTTATTCAAAAATTCAAAAAAATATGATCCCATTGAGATCCCAATCTAAAAATTTGTACAAACATAGATGAAATACACAAGAATTTTTGAGAATTTTTTTAAAAAAATTCATTATATGTTTTTCGAGAAATTTTAATTTGAAATTTAAATTTCATTTTTTGAAAAAGAAAATTTTTATCAAATTAGTCATGTTGCATATCCGATTAAGCGGCAACTAACGTACTTTAAAATGCCATTTACCAAATCGTTCTATCTATATTTGGTGCTGAGTTATGGTCCCTTTTATGTACCCTTATCCATGGAAAAACGAGGGTTTTTCCAAAGTTCAAAGTCTCATAAATGAAAAAATAATAAAGATAAAAATCCAAAAATTGAGACTTTTGATTACCTCAAGGGGTACAATTGATGAGCCAAATGTGAAAGAAATACAAAAATGTAAGGTAAAATTTTTCTCAGATTTTGGATCACTTGACGTGGAATGACCCCAATACATTTTCCAAATTTGTCAAAGAAGTTTTTTTTTGGAGGTCACGGTGGCCACTCTTCGGGGCTCCCCTCATTCTATGAAATGTAAAAGTAGGTGTACAATGTTCGAATAAGGAAATGATATTAAAATGATTCTTTAAAAAAACCCGAAAGAGCCAGAGTTTTCTTCAAAAACCCTGGCTTTTTGATCAAAATCCCAGGCGGCTGGACTTTTTCGATAAAAACTAGGTTTTTCTCAAACCCTGGTGTAATCTGATTACAATACTGATCCTTTTCTTATAACTTACTGCAAAAAATTATGTCGACAGTTTAATTTAGATTCTTTTTAATCTGATGATTTAAAATTTTTCTCAATTTCAGAGACGAAGATTACCAATATTAAATCCTGTAATGCTGATTATTGCTTGTTGCATTTTGTGATGAAGCTCTGTAAATGATATCTTCTGTGTCTAATTAAGTGGAGGTATTTATGCTTTCATAGTTCAAAACAAACTATTTATTGTTGCAGAAAATTTTTAAATTCTAATTCTAATTCGCCAATTCTAAATTTGGTAAGAAGACAGAGACAGCATGGAACAATAAGTGATATTTATTTCAAAATAAATAAGCAAAATTTAGAGCGAGGACGGCGTCGGCTCAGTAAGAAGTAGGACCACCGCGGACAGCGATGCACGAAGAAACACGTCTAGGCATGGAGTCAATAAGCCTGCGGATGGTGTCCTGAGGGATCGGGGCCATCGCGATTCTCTCCTCGGCTCTACTCTTTTCCTCCCCGGGCCTGACACTGTGAGATTGGGAGAGCCCGTGACGTCATTCATTGAGTCGAAAGATCGGAGCGTCGAACAAGACAGATCGGACATTCGCAATAGGGTAGTTTTCGATTTTTCAATTTTATTTTTATATGATAGAGTAACATGTGTGAACATCATCGGTGAAAAAATTTTTGCGATACGATAAGTAGTTTTTTTTTTTAAATAATTTTTAAAGTTCAAGAAAATGTGACGTCACTCGGCGGCGGAAGAAACGTCATCGGTACTTCCGCCGCGCCTCAGCCGACGAAGAGAAGCGAGGGAAACGCTTGGCTACGTTGAAGACGCACTTGAAGACTATTAACTCCTCGTGATTTTGGAAGATTTAAATCGCTCGTCCTCTCGAAAATAGGCAAAAACCATCATTGATGTCACTTGAGGGAGATTGTTGGACTGTCCTTTGACGTATCCTGTCTCCATCATGCATCAAAAGGATTATTAAATATCTAAAAATTAAAAATAACTACGCGCTCAAAATGTCCGTAGCGATAACATGGGTCCGTCGCGGAGAGCTGAGGATTGAGGCCGAGTGACGTAACTCGTGACGTATTAGAAAAGCGCGCTTTTGCGCGTCGGATTTTTAAAAATGCATTAAAAATCAATCGTTGTGTTTTAAAATACGGCAGTGGTGAATTTTGGAGTTTTGAGGGTCAAGTAACAATATTTAATGATCAAAATGGGGATTTTTAATAGGTCACAACTACCCTATTGTTTATGGGTGCTTGTAAATTTTTTTTCCTCGATGTTATTCACAGTTATAGGGGGGGGGGGGGTGGCTAGTGCCCTAGGCGTCAGATTATAGGGAATACATTGCAGGGTATGTTAGTTTTCAGGTAACTCAAAGGATGTCATGTAAATATTGTCCCCAGGAATTATGTCAAGATAAAGATTTGAAATTTGAGTGTCCCAAAGAAGTTGATGACTATCTTATGCTCACTGACAAAGGGAATTTAAAATGGCCACAAAAATTTCCTTTCGACATTGCTGTGGAAGCATATCAAATTTTCCAAAAATTAATTTCAAAACCATATGAGGAAGAGTTTTTAAAACTGCGCAACCAGAAAAACATCTTTGTTCAACTGGTTATGGATAAACTGGAACTGTTTAAAATAGGAGGGGATTATGAATGAATTTGTGGCAACGACAGTAATATTTTAGCTAGTAAATGTGTGTCCATTTTTGCAAATATTTATCTAAACAATTATTCAAAAGTGAAAAATGACAGGTTGAAAACAAAAAATAACAAAAGAAAACTCGATGTATTTCAAGTGATTTAGTATCAAATAATTATAATAAGTCAGTACGTTTTTTCAAAATTTTGAGTTGTGTCACTTTTCTTGCTCATGAGCAAAATGTATATGTGTAATGTCATCGTTTTAGTTTCATTGAAATGTATGCATGAGTATTACTGATCCTTTTAGCTATTGTATATTAATATTTTAGTATCGGTTTTAACTAGTTTTCGTTGTATCAGCGGTATTTGCTTGTCAGCGGTTACCGTGCCACCCTATTCAGAGGATAATCGGTATAATTTACTGTATGCATATTTAGTTTCAAACTATGATCATTCTTTTATTAACTACTTTCTTATATATTCTTTCTTTATTGATAATAGAAATTGCAAAACCATAAATGGGTTAAATGATTGAAAAAAAGAAAGAAAAATTTTCATAATGTATTTACTATATGTTGTACTTATTGTAAGTCATTTTAGTCGACAAATCTACTTGATTGCTATTTTTTGAATTCATCCATTATTATTGCCACACTCTAAATGATTAGGAGTACTTGTTCTTTACCTGCTGCAAAAGTAGTTAACGCAGGAGTAATTATGTCATTGATGCAGTAATAAATTTTAATTTAAAAATGTGTGATGGGTTTCTTTCGTCTATTATTTTCATATCTCCTCTGTTCAAGTTGCAAAAAGCTTAATACAGAACACTTACTATGAAAATATGTTGTAGCAGGAGAATATTAACTATTAACTATTATCATATTAACTAAGGGTTTATTTATTCCTAATTTATTTATTTGATATTTATTTGCTTCAAAAATCTTATGACTAAAAATTTTACTTCGGATTGGATAGGGAAAAACACATGTGTTTTGACTATTGCTTTTATTTGCTATAAATAACAGTTTAAAAAAAACATGATTTGGAAAGAGCAAAACTTGCAAACTTTATATTTTAAGCATTTTTATTATTATTATTATTTTTCAATGTGATAATTATTATTCATTCACATTGATTGGGCTAATATATAAACCAGCAAAAAACATACGCAAAAATATTTGTGTTTAAACCTGTGTATTGTACAATACATTCTCATTTTTAAGCGAAAACTAGGATGAAACCGTGCTTTCGATCTGACGCGGAGCGCGGAGGAAGGACTCAATGTGTGACGTCACTAAAGCCAGTGTGCGGCCCGGGGAAAGAAGAAGTTACTATGATTCGCGACGGCCCCGGAGGGATGGCACTCCATTCCCTTTCAACCATTTGCCACAGTTCGTCCTCTGAACGAGGCAGTGACAGGTTCTGCAAACAGCGTCCAATCACGTCCCACACATGTTCGATTGGTGACAAGTCAGGAGAGTATGGTGGCCAGGAAAGCATCTGTACACCTCGTAGAGCATGTTGGCTGATTCGAGCACTGTGAGGCCGGGCGTTATCCTGTTGAAAAATTGCATTTGGTAGACCCAGAAGGTAGGGGATTGCCACCGGCCGCAGTACATTATCTACACAACCCCAAACCATTATGCCACGTTGTCGCGCTGTGGGGCGTTCCACAGTTACTGCCGGATTCGATCTTTCTCCACGTCGACGCCACACACGTATGCGATGACTATCGCTGGACAAACAGAAGCGGGATTCATCTGAGAACACTACGGTTCGCTATTCTGCCATCCACGTCGCTCTGGTCCGCACCATTCCAAACGTTGGAGTCTGTGCTGTGAGGTCAATGGCAGTCTTCTTAGCGGGCGCCGTGATTGCAGGCCACGTGCAACCAGTCGACGGGAAATGGTTCTGGTCGACACAGGAACATCCAGGGTACCTTGCACGTGCTGCAGAATCGACGTACAAGTGACTTGCGGGTCCGCCACAGCTTGTCGGTGAATCCGTCGATCCAAGCGGTCTGACGTCACTCTGGCTGCACCTTCACCCCTCAATGTGGCTACATTTCCTCTTTCCAACCATCTCCGACACAGCCGATGCACAGTGCTTGCATCCATGTGGGTATCAGCTGCAATTTGACGTATGGACCAACCTCCCCTTTTCAGTCCGATCACCATACCCCTTGTAAAGTCGTCTATATGCTGGAAGTGTCTTCGTTGAGGACGGCGTGGCATTTCCTCCTATCACACGTATCCTTCGAGACAAAAACCAAATTTCTCTGATAATTAGTCTGGCAGAAAAACCAACATGAACATAGCCCACTTTTCAACTTCATTCTCTTATATCTTACTTCACGTGCGTCGGAGAGCTGCGCATTTCATATCATTTGCATAACTCAGTGACGTGCGTCTACGGTAAAATTTGCATGAATTTCTGACCATTCCTTCTTGGTGTTGCATTTTCAATGTCGAGCAGTGTAATATTAGAAAAAAAAATTAAAAACAGGAAAAAAAAGTAATAAAACACAAGGGGGTTGTGAAAATTTTTTGGGGGGAATTCGCGCCATTGAGTTTGGGGGGGGGGATGGGTAAATACTTTCATTATTTTGCAAACAAAACATCATTTTTAATGCTTTGCGTCCATTTATAGGGTCATTCCATTTTAAATCAACAAATTTTCAAAAAAGTTGTTGCATCACCATTTTTGATTTTGATAAAAATTTGCATGTGTATTCCTTTTACTTCCCAGAGCTCAAAATGGTGGTCATTTTATTTTTAAAAAAATTACCCTTTGATATATAGGCCATTTTTGTTGTTGGCAACAGCGAAAATCGGGCGTTTTGATGTTTTGTC
The DNA here is from genome assembly GCA_038373865.1 of Uloborus plumipes. Taxonomy (NCBI): domain Eukaryota; kingdom Metazoa; phylum Arthropoda; class Arachnida; order Araneae; family Uloboridae; genus Uloborus; species Uloborus plumipes. Next base: position 14,049 of record JAXGGA010003312.1, on the reverse strand, counting down.
TTATGAACTATAACTATTTTTCTATCAAAGATTTTGAGCTCAAATATAGCTCATTGGAAATCTAAAAAAATGATATTTTTATATATGCTATCAATAAATTTCAGATATTTAAAAAATATTTATTTTTTCAAGGTCAAAGTTCACGACGAAAATGACATTTTTTACTACTTTCGAACATTAAAAAACCTATGAAGGGTTCAAAGTAACAAGCCGATTTTTTCATCATATATTCATAGTCATGGTTACTTACTGTATAAAAAAAATTGGCTTATTACTCCACCCCCTTTAGGAGATATGCCCCCCCAAAGTTGTAAATTTTTTTAAAAATCCAATTTTCAACGCTAAAAAAATGCATGTGGGGGGCAAGATAAATTTTTTTTTCATTTGTGGTATTTTAAGTACTTTTTACCAGCTTTCTAATAAAACAAAAGTTGCTTTGTTATTCAAAGGCGTTTGGCAGATATAAGGGACTGAACTTTCAAAAAATTGCACAAAAACAACACGATTATTTTCATTTTTTAAAATCTTTTTCTTTATTTAAATGTAATTATATACCTTATTCTTTGCCTTAAATGCTAAAAAAAGACTAAGAAGAGCAATGAAGAAACATATTTAAAGTTTAATAAGATAATTTAATATTTTTAACACCTGGGAATATAGAATACCACTAAACTTGTCTGATTTTTAAACATCTGGTTGCTACCTACAACAGGACTGAGCATTTCTCAACTTGTCCAGGTTTGTTCATACCATGTGATCATCCTTGTTCTGGCTTGCTCTCACATGTGTATCTTAGTTGTCTTTCAAATTCTGAAAGAAGTAGGTTGTTGAGCTAGTGTTTGCTGTAAAATCTTGTGAAGCTGATGTGATTTGTTTTCATTTCAAGTTCATTCATATTCACAGAATGTTTTGTTAAAGGTAAAAGAAGAAATTCTTTAGAATCCTTAAAAATAAATTTAAATTTGTCTTTCTACATGTAAACTGTGAATAAGTTATGGATAACCCTAAATGCTCCATAGGAGTTTTTGAGAATGAAGATTGTGATATTTTAAGTTACAAGTAGGCAGTCTACTGTAAATAGTATTTCTGAGTACAGTGATGATGATAAAACTTTACTGCACCTGAGTACTGGGTGTAAAACTATTGAAACTGTTTGTACCTACCATGCAAAAAAATTTCTTGCCAAGTTTTGCCACCTTTATGGAACTTTTAGCTGGTAGGTACAAACAGTTTCAATAGTTTTACACCTAGTTCTCAGGTGCAGCAAAGTTTTATCATCATCACTGTACTCAGAAATACTATTTACAGTAGACTGCCTACTTGTAACTTAAAATATCACAATCTTCATTCTCAAAAACTCCTATGGAGCATTTAGGGTTATCCATAACTTATTCACAGTTTACATGTAGAAAGACAAATTTAAATTTATATTTAAGGATTCTAAAGAATTTCTTCTTTTACCTTTAACAAAACATTCTGTGAATATGAATGAACTTGAAATGAAAACAAATCACATCAGCTTCACAAGATTTTACAGCAGAAACACTAGCTCAACAACCTACTTCTTTCAGAATTTGAAAGACAACTAAGATACACATGTGAGAGCAAGCCAGAACAAGGATGACCACATGGTATGAACAAACCTGGACAAGTTGAGAAATGCTCAGTCCTGTTGTGGGTAGCAATCAGATGTTTAAAAATCAGACAAGTTTAGTGGTATTCTATATTCCCAGGTGCTAAAAATATTAAATTATCTTATTAAACTTTAAATATGTTTCTTCATTGCTCTTCTTAGTCTTTTTTTAGCATTTAAGGCAAAGAATAAGGTATATAATTACATTTAAATAAAAAAAAAGATTTTAAAAAATGAAAATAATCGTGTTGTTTTTGTGCAATTTTTTGAAAGTTCAGTCCCTTATATCTGCCAAACGCCTTTGAATAACACAGCAACTTTTGTTTTGTTAGAAAGCTGGTAAAAAGTACTTAAAATACCATATATAAAAATTTTTTTATCTTGCCCCCCACATGCATTTTTTTAGCGTTGAAAATGGGATTTTTTAAAAAATTTACAACTTTGGGGGGGCATATCTCATAAAGGGGGTGGAGTAACAAGCCAATTTTTTTTATACAGTAAGTAACCATGACTATGAATATATGATGAAAAAATCGGCTTGTTACTTTGATTCCTTCATGGGTTTTTAATGTTCGAATGTAGTAAAAAATATCATTTTTGTCGTGAACTTTAACCTTGAAAAAATACATATTTTTGTAAAACCTGAAATTTATTGATAGCATATATAAAAAGATCTTTTTCTTAGCTTTCTAATGAGCTATGTTTGAGCTCAAAATCTTTGATAGAAAAAAAGTTATAGTTCATAAGACAAAGCATCAAAACGACCTATTTTCGCTGTTGCCAACAACAAAAATGGCCTATATATCAAAGGGTAATTTTTTTAAAAATAAAACGAACACTATTTTGAGCTCTGGGAAGTAAAAGGAATACACATGCAAATTTTCATCAAAATCAAAAATGGTGATGCGCACCCCATTTGTTGATTTAAAATGGAATGACCCTATAGAGTATTATTAAATTATTCCCCCCCCCCCCTTGTATCGCCACCGCGAAAGACTTTTTTTTTGGTGACTTGAAAAGGCAGAGCACAGAAGGGGGCTTTTGAAGTATTGTCGGCCTTGGGCCTCACTTTAGTTAGTCGGGCCCTGACAATTGTTGATTGAGCCCACAGGTTCATGGGTTTCAACCCCATTTCTCTATTCAGTATATTTACTCCAATAAAATGAAAAAAAAAATCTCTAAATATACTTCAGTAGTAACATTTTAAAGCAAATATTTTACAAAAATTATCCTACAATATTTGCTATTACTGTTAATTTCTTTGTGGGCCACTCAGAACATTTTAGAGGTCTATTGATACATTAAAAGTTTTTTTTTTTTTTTTTTTTTTTTTTCAGAATTTTTAATTGACAGTGTCATTTATTTTTTTTGTGAGAAAATCTTTCCTCGAAATATTGCTGTTACATATCAAATTAAAGCGCATATAATTATTAAAATGAGCTCATTTGCAACTCTACTTCTCATAGAGCTTGAGTTATAATATTTTACAACACTGCCAGCAAGAAAAAAAAAATGTTTTTTAACCAATTTCAAAAAATTAATTACTGATTATTTCTGAATAATAGATTTTTTAATATACAGGGTGTCCACTCCAATCGTGGACCAATAGCTAATTTCTAAACCGTTAAAGATAAGCATATAGTTTATTTAGGAAAAAATCTCCAAATTGCGAAAGGAATTTTGGGTCGATTCAATGTTTTTCAAAAAATCAAATTTTGAAAGAGTTACGAAATTTAAATTTTTATACAGCCCCCCAGTCCAATCAATCATATTTAGTGAAACATTCTTGGCCCTGTAACGTTTAAAACTAAAAAAAAATCACTCTTCTACCACAAAAATTGACCGAGTTATGACGTTTTGAAAAATCAAGATTTTGCATTGTTTCATGACGTCATCCAGAGATCGCTTAAGGGACCGTATGCGAAATCCTTCAAAATCTTGATTTTTCAAAACGTCATAACTCGGTCAATTTTTGTCGTAGAAGAGTGATTTTTTTTTAGTTTTAAACGTTTCAGTGTCAAGAATGTTTTACTAAATATGACTGATACGACTGGGGGGCTGTATAAAAATTTAAATTTCGTAACTCTTTCAAAATTTGATTTTTTGAAAAACATTGAATCGACCCAAAATTCCTTTCGCAATTTGGAGATTTTTTCCTAAATAAACTATATGCTTATCTTTAACGGTTTAGAAATTAGCTATTGGTCCACGATTGGAGTGGACACCCTGTATATATAGATTTAATACGTTCAAGGGCAGGATTCCCGAAAGTTTCATGAAAATCCGAAACGGCCAGGTCGAGATTTCTTTCGCTTTTTTGGTTGATTTAATATGGTTGAATAAAAGGAATCTATGCGAAAAAAACAAACAATTGTCTGATTGTTTTTATTCTTGAATAAATAGAAAATGTTGGTGTCTACCATTTCTTACATTCCTTTGAATTTACACTTAAATAAGCCAAAGTATTTCTTCCAATGTACCTTTCCCTAAAATTTTCTTTTTCACATTGCTGAAAAACATTTCACGATTTTAAGGTTTTTCATATTAAAATCTGTAAAGAATCGGTACTGTTCATCAACATTTACATCACTTTTGAAATAAATCTTGATTTTTGTGCAGACCCTTCCTTGGAAGTTAATTCCTGGAAAATTTTTAAACCTCCTTAAAAAGTACTTGAATTTTATTTTTAAGATAGTGGGGGAAACTCCAATAAATTGTAGCACATGACAGGGACGTCGTTTCAAGTTTTTCCAGAGAGGGGGGGGGGGGCAAAGGGTCCAAACGCAATGCAATTTCATCTGAAAACATAAAACACCGCGCCCACTTATATGTAAATACATTGATTTCAAGCTCTCTCTAAATGATGGGCCTGGCACATGATCTGTTTCAGATATATTTACACTGCTCGACATTGAAAATGCAACACCAAGAAGGAGTGGTCAGAATTTGATGAAATTCGGTAAGAAGACAGAGACAGCATGGAACAATAAGTAATATTTATTTCAAAATAAATAAGCAAAATTTAGAGCGAGGACGGCGTCGGCTCAGTAATATGAAGTAGGACCACCGCGGACAGCGATACACGAAGAAACACGTCTAGTCATGGAGTCAATAAGCCTGCGGATGGTGTCCTGAGGGATGGCACGCCATTCCCTTTCAACCATTTGCCACAGTTCGTCCTCTGAACGAGGCAGTGTCTCCAAAGTCGCCTAGAGACAAAAAAAGCAGCAAAAAGTAGCATTTAAGTAGCCTGTGGCAACCCTGCGAAGAGTCAGTTTTCGACTGAGATTTTTGTGAAGGATCCTTTTTTGAGTTTCTGAATTTTGCGAAGACTCCTTTATAGTCCAGTCAAATTAGGTCATGAACCGGACATTCAAAAAATACAATTGCCACCTATGCCAAGTTGTTCAGTATGATAAGGAGATAATGTATAAAAAAGTCCCACGAATTTAAGCGTCGGGTTTGGGAGTTATGGGGGGGGGGGGCGAAGAAGGGGCTTAAAATGCTGATTATTGCTTTATTTCAGCTCTATCTCAATGACTTCCTTTGCACGAAAAATGTTATTATATATAAAATTTAAGATGTTACAATATCTTACTATAAGGCAAGCAATTTTACAGTTTATTGTTGTAAAGTTTAGCTGTATTATACTGTAAAAACAACAATGTAACACTGGCAGCAGAGGTTCCTGTTTAAAGCTATAAAATGCACCGTAAGAAACTGTAAAATTATAAATTTTACAATTTATTACTGTAAAATTAGCGATTTGACAGCTTATTTCTGTATAATTGGAAATTTTACAGTTTAGTACTATAAAGTTAGCGATTTTACAATATATTACTGTAGAATTTTTTTTTTCTTTTTGCAGTTTATTACTATAATTAGCTGTATTTATACAGTAAAAACAATATTCATTTTTTACAGTGTACAACAGTTTTTTTTGAATAGAATTCTATAAGCTCTCAGCGAAGTTTAGCTTTTTGCAATATTTTATTTCAAACAGCAATCTCGACTCATCGAAAATAAAAGTGTGAAGGTTTGTTTAATCGCAATTTAACCGACCAAGAAACAAGATTTCTAGGCACACAGCCTTCTATCACATTTCTCTGGCCTTCAGACCGACTTCCGGCTCCTATTCGGCTCTCTGATCTTCGATTTTCGATGAGACGTCTACACACTAACAAGCGACGTCTCTTTTTTTACTTCCTTTTACGTAGTAAAGGAAGTATTGTGATCGCGAAAAAAAAAAAATCACTCAAATTTGAGTCTAAATTTTGATTTTGCTCTCCCCCGAATGAAAATTCCTTAGTTTTTTTGACCTGTCAGCACGTGCATATGTACCTACCAATATATAAGCAGCCGAATTTTTTTTTTTCAACCACCCCCGAGTAGTCCAGTCAAATTAGGTCATGAACCGGACATTCAAAAAATACAGTTGCCACCTATGCCAAGTTGTTCAGTATGATAAGGAGATATTGTATAAAAAAGTCCCACGAATGTGAGCGTCGGGTTTGGGAGTTATGGGGGGGGCGAAGAAGGGGCTTAAAATGCTGATTATTGCTTTATTTCAGCTCTATCTCAATGACTTCCTTTGCACGAAAATGTTATTATATATAAAATTAAAGATGTTACATATTTCTTATGTTTCAAGTAATATTTTTGCGTCAGTCCGTTCTTCGTGGGGGGCGGGGGGGGGGTGCCCCCCATTTTTTTTTTTTTTTGAGCTTTCCACTTTAAAAATGCAAAAGCATATGCGCAGATTATTTTAATGTTTTTATATGCCATATTTGAATACATCCCCCCATCCCCCCCCCCAAATAATGGAAACTATTGACCAGATCGGAGCAAATCCCAGGATTTTGCAGCGTTTTTGATACATTTCAAAGTTTATTTCTATCAAATATTAATCCAGATAAAGTTGAAGGGAGTAAATTAAATGTTTTTGAAACATGATTTAGACCATCTGTTTGATATCTAAAACCCACTGTCAACATTAGCGTCACTCTGTGGGCCTACCTGCCTCGCTGGTAAAAACTGAAAACATAGCTGAATTAAAGTAAAACAAACGACAGAAATCTTTTAGTTTAAAAACTGCCTCTTTTGCTAGATGAAGTCTTTTCTTCCTCTTTTCCTACATCATAAATGAATAATTAATTTGGAGGACAAATCTCGTAAGTATTTAACACATACACATATTAAAAATAAAAATTATTTTAACATAAAAACTTAAATGATTACACATTTTTTTTACCTTTTCACTATACTTTGAAACATTGCTATGAGGTGACTTTTTCATTCAACACGTTATTTTTGCTCAGGCATCCATCATCAAACCATATCCCAGATGACCATAGGAAGTTCAAGATGAAAGAGGGAGCAGCGGATGAATTTTTTACAAGCTAATTTTGCAATGGGAGGGCTTCAATTTTGGCATAACCACATGCACTCGGGCGCTGGTAAAACAACTTGTGTGAGACAACAATTTTCTATAGCTTTAGTCAAAACAGCTGTTCGAGGAGCTTTTGAATCAATGTGAACGGCTGTTCGAGGGGTAAAGCACATGATTCCTCCCATAGCGTGGTACATATTGTGACCATCAATAGGCTAAACGTTATAGTCCGCGTAATCAAAAACAAACTGAATATAGCCCTTCTCTAGATTGATGTCCTCGTTACAGATCTTTCAAATCCTATTACTTCACTATATGAAGAGCCCAAACCCCATTTTTGATATTACATTGACAAGTAGCCTTGATACAAATCTCCTGTGTAAGTACACAGCTGTACCGAATTGAATAGGATATAGAAAGGAACGTGGTCTTGTTGAAGAAATTATCGAATGAGAAATAGCAGTCACTTTCCTATCAATAGCTTTTTTAATTTCCTTCGTTTGTTTTTTAGGCTTAATAATCTGAGAGATCAGTAACTGGAGAGATTCTGGAATCAACTCTGGGTTTTCGTTTCGTATTTCTTTAAAAGAAGGAAACTGGGAACAATTATAAACTTGATTTTTTATGTCTCGTCTTATTGAGCATGGCAGTTGTTTCAATAATTCTCTTTACCTCTTCAGCTTTATCTGTGTACCATTTATTGAAAAGTATTTTGGACACTGTCTCATTAAAATATATTCACACCTGTAATGGTCGTGACATTAATACTGTCCCCATAGTGTTCCACGAGTTTTCTTTTCAAATGTTTGTCATGGTATGGCTCTACACAAGGATTTAGCCGGCAAAATAAATCAGTGAGCTCCTTGAAAGTGTATTGGCATTCATCGTTCTCTTCCAAATATTGGCACCACTTTTTAAAAGTATCTGCTCTTGACGAGTCTTTCCTTGATCCACCTCTATTTGCGGCTTCTGCAGACTTAGATACGTCAAGTTTAAACATGGATAAACCGTATTTGTGGTATCTTCCATCTGTTTGAACTAAGTCCATCGTGTTTTGCAAGTCTGAAAGTACTTCTTCTCCCCAGGAATCGTGTCTTTTCAAGTCATCCTCGCGAATTGCATTAATATATGCTATAGTTTTTGCTTCAAACCAAATTTCTTTGGTTTTATTTCTACACTTGGATACATCTATGCATTTTTTTCCGCACAAAAAGTAAAGTGATTTGAAGTCAAAAGTGGATCTGAGAGGCTTCTGTACTTAACTACTTGCTGATGCAATACTAGGTGGTTACAGATTTCGCGTGTAGTTCTTGCGGCATTTTAAATGTACTTCAGTTACATTCCTATTCAGATAAGCGTCTTTCGCTCCATCCTCCTTAATTTCACCATCGTTTGGCGCAGTATAGCGTATGAAGGCTCTTGTGCCAGTAAACCCAAAGTAACCAACCAACCAACCAACCTTAATTTCACTGCATGTCAGTATTGTGCTCCATCCTTTTGCAAATACATTAACTACTATACCGTCAGCATCAGTACAAGGCTCCAAAAATACGATTCATTTTTGCAGCACTTCAAATTTTGTTCATTGTAAAATTCTCACAAGTTTAGCAATTCACTGATTTTTTAACTACATTTTAAAACTTTTTAACATATCTATTTCCTTAAATATGCAATCTTATGCACATTATATTCGGAACTTTTTATATTCAAAGTATTCTAACAACTGAATATTTTATATTTATATATTTACAAAAATTATTTATTTACCAGACTGTCAGTATTAAAACGCATCTTAACGGGGCAAAGGCAGTGATCATAACCAACGACTGGTCTATATGTCTATCTATTTTAGTACTGATCTGAATGGACACATATATAAACAGGTAAATTAAGCAGCAAAGTGAACCGCTGAGTGCTCTTAATTGCAACCGGAAACGAAATTTTTTAGTGTAAATTAGGGAATCCTTTTAAGACTGATACCCCTTTTTATGAGAAAACGGTGATGATACTGGAAAATACCCAGATGTTTTCGGGGTACTTAGTAAATGACCATTTTGAAGTTCAAGCTGGGTACCTGCTCTTTCCCAGAACTTTCGACCTTATAGATTTGTCGCGGGGGCTCTGTTCAGCCATGTGTCTTAAATACGAAACAAAAATTGGTAATGTATTATCCATTTGGTATTCATTTTATCGGTGGTCCAAAATTGCAAATGACGGTGCCAAGTACGCAGTAGCAAAAATAATTTAGGATTGCTATAGAAAAATTCATAATAAAACCATCGACAAAAAAAATATTAGGTAGGTACTTCCTATTTATTACCACAGCTCTCAAAAATTCAAAAAAATTGCACTCTTGAATTTATTTCTTATTCAGTAATGCAACTGAACTAAATTATTGTCAACTTTTTTGAGATGCAAATAAGGTCCGCCCTTTAATTTATTAGGGGTGGGGGGCGATTGGGGGATGTACTAAAAATGGCATAAAAAACATTAAAATATCTGCGCAGATACTTTTGCATTTTTAAAGTGGAAAGCTCAAAAAAAAATTTTTTTTTGGGGGGGGGACACCCCCCCCCCCCGCACCCCTCGAATGACGGACGTGCGCAAAAATATCACTTGATACTTAAGTAATATGTACCATCTGAAATTTTATATACAATAACATTTCCGTGCAAAGGAAGTCATTGAGATAGAGCTCAAATAAAGCAATAATCAGTATTTTAAGCTCCTCCTTCGCCCCCCCCATAACTCCCAAACCCGACGCTCAAACTCGTGGAACTTTTTTATACGTTATCTCTTTATCATACTGAACAACTTGGCACAGGTGGCAATTGTATTTTTTGAATGTCCGGATTCGGCCTTTTTTTGACCTAATTTTACTGGACTACGAGTTAATTACGACGAGTTTTCTCGTGACGTCTGTATGTACGTGTGTGCGTATGTGGGTCGCATAACTCAAAAACTATATGCCGTAGAAGCTTCTAGCTTGGTATGTAGGCTCTGAGGATGGTCTAGTTGTGCACCTCCCCTTGTGATTGCATTTGAATGATCCCAAGGGGGTGTTTTACCCCTTTTTTGGGGTAAATCAGTGTTAATTTCAATGCAGACTCAAGTGATATGAATTGGCGCGACCACTTGGCGATATGTCGCCAAGCTTTTGGTCGCCAAGTGTTTGACGCCAACTTGGCGACAAATTTGGCGAAAAAATTATTTTTTGAATTTGGGTTCAACTTGGCGCTATTGGCGATATTTTGCGAAAAATTCACTGAATGATATTAAAATCAGCAATATTTAGAAAATTAACCATTGCAAAATATTTTTTGCATTGTTTCGTGGCAGATTAGGGGAGTAAATATTTGAATTGTTACCTTGCTCCCTCCAAGCACTTTTTTTAACACTTAAGGCAACTACTAAGAAATTTACACGTAAAAGGAAGTAGTGTGGGGTCCATACCAGATTTTTTTTTACTTTATTTCTAGACTTTATTCAATCCTATTCATGTCCTCATCGACCCATGGAGCGACCAAGAAAAGACATTTATTCTTACATTTCTTCTTGAGAAATATAATACCATACTAGCTGCGTGGCCCGGCGTTGCACGGGCTTCCTCAGAAATAAAAGGGTCAATCCATGTGAGATCATACAGACCATGTTGCTCACTATTTTTGATTTTTAAAACTTTTTGCCTGTTAATTAACTGTTATATTGGGAGCATGAAACAATGGTTTAAAAAATTTTAAACCTTCAGAATTTTTTTTTGGCAAGCACTTTTCAGTAGCTGCGGAAGCGACTTTTCGTGAAAAGAGTACTTTGTGAAGATGCTTATAACTTTTTTATTTATAAATATATCAAAATGATTTAAAAACCACTTGATTGAGCAAAAAATGATCTAAATTTCTATACCAGTTATTTTTCTGATAATTAGTAACAAATTTGTGTAAAATTGGCTTAAAAATAAGATTTTTTGTGTGAAATTTTACATTTTTGGCATAAAAATATTAGTAGAAGGAATTAAGACTCACCCTTACTTATTTTTCCCTTGAATAGATATCTCATAGGACTATTCCCAGAAGTAGTGTGAAACATTTGAAGACAGTCTTTTTTTTTAATATAATTTGTCAAACTTGGCATTTTGGAGAAAAAATGCTAACTTTGAGATTTAATATCTGAAAAGGGACTGAATGAAAATCTACAAAAATTTAACTGGATAACCTTCTTATAGTAGTAAATATGTAGCAAAATTGTTATGAGTGATATCGTTCTAGTTTTAGAGATATGGAGCCGCGAAGTTGACTGAAAAATTTCATTTATTTTGACGCCAAAAAATCATCACATAATGCAAAATTAATTATTCTCGTAATATTAGATGAGTTTTTTTGTGGTATAAACTAACCCTTTTACCAAAACATATAATATTTTAATTTATTTTCCATTTACAGAAAGAAATAATTTAGATATTATGCTTTTATAAATGCATTTTTTTTCTACGTGTTAGTCATAAAAACATGATTTTCCTAAAGCGGTCTTTATGCATCTAGTGAGCAAAGAACAATTATAGTTTTAATCTAACCTACAACTCTTCATTCATTTTTAAAAGTTTAAAGCGTTAAAACCCCCCTACAGCACCAAAAAGTCGCTAAAAATCCGAATTTAAGCTCTAGATCCTGCCATTTTCCGTGAGACTGCGCCTGTGTAACAGCAGAAAATGGCGGACGTATTTTCGCGAAAAATTGTAGGATCTAGATCAGTGTTTCCCAACCTTTTCAAGCTCATCACCCCCTTCAAGATGTCGACTGACACCTATCGCCCCCCCCCTTCTTTTTTCTTCCTCGAAAAAACCATAATTTGGAGCAAGTGAACATCTATAATATTAAAAATATAAGTACCTAACTTTAATTTGAAGTAAAATGTACGCAATAAAGATACTATGACTAATCACTTTTAAACTAAAAATATTAATGAATAAATAAAATACCTTTATTTTTTTTCTTTCACGAAGCGAACTGATATAATCATTTGAAGGGAAACATTTAAACTAAGATCATTGACGTACTTATCAAAAAACAGAAGTACATTTTTCAAGAAATTATTTTCTTTTGTTCGCTGGAATCTGGGTAATTAAAATCATTGAAACAAAAAATTGGAAGGAAAATAAATTGAAAATCTGAAAATTCATAAAATTGACAGTGAATGATAAAATATTCACTAAGGTTAATCCGAGGTGCAAAGAGGAAGAGCTTGAACTTCAATTTGTTTCTTTCTTAACGTGTAATTAATTGTCTGAACACTGAACAAGCGGTTTTGTACATATTTACAATTTCGGTTTTCGTTACCCTTTTTTTACTGCTATTTTCTCTTCTAAATACCCATCGCCCCTTAAGAATTTACCGCTCCTTTAGGTACTTATATTTTAAAAAAAAAGATGTTCACTTGCTCCAAATTATGGTTTTTTCGAGGAAGAAAAAAGAAGGGGGGGGGGCGATAGGTGTCAGTCGACATCTTGAAGGGGGTGATGAGCTTGAAAAGGTTGGGAAACACTGATCTAGATCCTACAATTTTTCGCGAAAATACGTCCGCCATTTTCTGCTGTTACACAGGCGCAGTCTCACGGAAAATGGCAGGATCTAGAGCTTAAATTCGGATTTTTAGCGACTTTTTGGTGCTGTAGGGGGGTTTTAACGCTTTAAACTTTTAAAAATGAATGAAGAGTTGTAGGTTAGATTAAAACTATAATTGTTCTTTGCTCACTAGATGCATAAAGACCGCTTTAGGAAAATCATGTTTTTATGACTAACACGTAGAAAAAAATGCATTTATAAAAGCATAATATCTAAATTATTTCTTTCTGTAAATGGAAAATAAATTAAAATATTATATGTTTTGGTAAAAGGGTTAGTTTATACCACAAAAAAACTCATCTAATATTACGAGAATAATTAATTTTGCATTATGTGATGATTTTTTGGCGTCAAAATAAATGAAATTTTTCAGTCAACTTCGCGGCTCCATATCTCTAAAACTAGAACGATATCACTCATAACAATTTTGCTACATATTTACTACTATAAGAAGGTTATCCAGTTAAATTTTTGTAGATTTTCATTCAGTCCCTTTTCAGATATTAAATCTCAAAGTTAGCATTTTTTCTCCAAAATGCCAAGTTTGACAAATTATATTAAAAAAAATACTGTCTTCAAATGTTTCACACTACTTCTGGGAATAGTCCTATGAGATATCTATTCAAGGGAAAAATAAGTAAGGGTGAGTCTTAATTCCTTCTACTAATATTTTTATGCCAAAAATGTAAAATTTCACACAAAAAATCTTATTTTTAAGCCAATTTTACACAAATTTGTTACTAATTATCAGAAAAATAACTGGTATAGAAATTTAGATCATTTTTTGCTCAATCAAGTGGTTTTTAAATCATTTTGATATATTTATAAATAAAAAAGTTATAAGCATCTTCACAAAGTACTCTTTTCACGAAAAGTCGCTTCCGCAGCTACTGAAAAGTGCTTGCCAAAAAAAATTCTGAAGGTTTAAAATTTTTTAAACCATTGTTTCATGCTCCCAATATAACAGTTAATTAACAGGTAAAAAGTTTTAAAAATCAAAAATAGTGAGCAACAATGTTTAGTTTTCCTGTATGATTTCGCATGGATTGATCCTTTTATTTCTGAGGAAGCCCGTGCAACGCCGGGCCACGCAGCTAGTACGGTATTATATTTCTCAAGAAGAAATGTAAGAATGAATGTCTTTTCTTGGTCGCTCCATGGGTCGATGAGGACGTGAATAGGATTGAATGAAGTCTAGAAATGAAGAAAAAAAAAGAGACGTCGCTTGTTAGGGTGTAGACGTCTCATCGAAAATCGAAGATCAGAGAGCCGAATAGGAGCCGGAAGTCGGTCTGAAGGCCAGGGAAGTGCGATAGAACTGGTGTGTGCGTAGAAATTTTGTTTCTTGGCCGGTTAAATTGTGATTAAACAAAACTTCACGCTTTTATTTTCGATCAGTCGAGATTGCT
>JAXGGA010003311.1:0-104902 GCA_038373865.1 Uloborus plumipes | reverse complement strand
GCCTGGTGGTCCATCACCGAGTGAAAGAAAGAGTCAGTCAGTCAATGAAGAACGATGGCCGGAGAGAGAGGTGATCTGCCACGAACTACGGTCCCGTCATCTTAGGGCGGTCCCTCCCCTGCCAGGAAGACGTCGCATAGCAAAGGATCCATCACTCGGGTTGTAGAAGAAGTAAGTAGTCTTGGGATTCCAGTAGGGTACTCGAGTTTGGGGCGGGGGATTTCAGAACGGATTTTCAATCACAGAATAGGCAGTGTGTGTTGTGAACTTAGATTGCAGAAATTACCTGAAAAAACAAAAGAGATTTTCATTAGTACCAAATTCATGAATTTTGCATATATTTTCTCAATTAGCATAAGATTATTACGAACAGTGATGCCACAACAGACCAAAAAGAACTACACTTGGGTGTCGAGTCGATGGCACACAAGTCGCGAGAAGAAAACCTCAAGAACCAATCCATGAACGAAAAGTGACAGAAATTAGAGGTAATGGCTCCGATAAGAATTTTTTTTCCATGGCAGATTGATCTAAGTCCAAAAATCTGTATCACGTGATCTAGCACATTCTGGTTTACCAGCAAAACTGCAAAGTAATCGTGTGACCGTTAGCTCCTTCTTAACCTTAAATGCCTGTGAACTCCACAACCCGAACATCGAATACATACTTTTAAATGAAAGAATAGAGTAATTAACATCTCAAATAAATTGCAGTAACAAAGTAAAATCAAGAATAATATACTAAAGCAAGCAATAGTTTTCTATTAAAGCATTCACCTCGACTCAAAACTGCACTAATGAAGGGGCTCCACTGTAGTTTTGAAATATATATTTACAACATTTGCTACCCAAATTATGCTTTATTTACTTCGATGTTTGACTGTTTTTATTTTAGCACAAAGAGTTTCCAATCATTTTACATAAATTTAACTTGAATTATTCTTCACAAATCAAATGAATAAAGTTCGTGTTAAAATTCTGCATATTTTTCAGTTCAAGAAAATCGTAATGGAATGTCACAACGTTTACATTTCAAAAAACAATCCAGTATAAGTTTGTCCATAATGCGCATTATCTTAAGGCACTTAATAGAACACAATAGTAGGTACAATTGAAATTTAAACTTTCCGTAATCTTTATGAAGTTTCCTTTTCAATATTGCAAGAGAGGAATACGACTTAATGTGAAGCATTGTGCAGAGCAGGTATACAACAGTTCGTACGGGAATCAGTTACAAAGAAACACATTCACACGTGGACATTTTTCTTTCGTTTTAAAACAATCTCAAAAAGAGCAACGAAATAAATAAAAAAGTATTATTAATAATTATAATCTTTAAAAACCACTATCGCATATTGTGGAGAGTAGAAAAACCACCAATGCGCAGACTTCAATTAAACTCATTTTGCGTTCAAGACCATATTTCATCCCGACAGACCACTATTCCATCCTAGGAAGTCCGATTTAATCGAAACAGACCTCACACTTGGCTTACATAGGGAGATGGCAATTTTTACCACAAAGGTATAAATAATTGTAGTAGTTAAGAAAAATGACTTCCACCTTTGAAATAAATGCACACGACAACAGATAAATGGATTACTTCAATTTGCTCGAAGCTTACAAACATCGCTTTCCGAAAAACGAACTGACCTCACAGCAAGGAATTGTTCTTTTCTCTGCTGGAAATAGATAAATGGCACCGGAAGTAATGAATATTTCAGTCACCCCCACTGTCCCGTGGCGGAACGAATTCTCCAGGTCAAAAATTTTACCTAAGAAAGATTATTTTCTTCTTTCGCTTGGTGCCAGGAATGCTGATTTCTTGTTGTTTAGAGGCACGTCTTTTGGAATCGGTTTCTGAAGAACTTTTCGAGAAATTGATTTAAAGATTCGATATCTTCTCAAAAAGAAGTTGAAAGAAAAAAAAAGCCAATGATGTATTTAAATATTTGAAACTTTTTCAATCCAACTACCGAACAGGTGATTTTTCCGGATTCATAGTTTAAATCAAGGCGGTGGAGTCGGACTTAGTTTGGGGTACTCCAGCATCGCCGAAGTTCATGTATAATTGCATATTTTTAACGACAGTTTCAAAGAAATTTTGAGGAAAAGAGCTGGCGTCCTCCCCCTTCCCTCCATAATCGAAGATGGTCTAAAGTTTTATTTTGAAACTTCCATTTCAAAACATTGCCAGACGACTTTCAACCGTACCCCCCGATAGTTCATCTGCGTACACCGCTGCCTAGAGTGGTAGATTCTCTATTGTATTTAACAAATAAAAACACCTGAGATATAAAAATCTCATAGGACAAAAACTTTTCGAATACTAGGTGCAAAAGGATGAGTTTATTCCCTAGCTAATTCAGTGATACGTCATATCCTGGTAACTGGCCGATCCCGTATCGCCCTCCTCCTTGATAGTTAGCTGATTTAGTTTTACTAAATAACTAACGATTAGTCCATTTAGGTTAAGCTTGAATAACTAACAGGTTCAGTACATTTACTTTTTGACCACTAATTCTTTTTAAATCATTTGAAGTAAAAATAACAAGACCATTTCGAACGTCAGTAAGAAGCTGTTTTAGTGTTATTTTATGCCTCGGTAAACACTGATATAGAATCACGTCTCTCAGTATCATCATACGTCCATGAGTAGTTGATTTACAGTCATTTTTGCGTCATATTAAGCAAAATTACTGGGAAGTCAAGTATCAGAAAAGAAATTACAAAACACAAAAGAAAAATATAGCTGATGAGAAAAACGGATAACATAAATTTCACACGAAATAAATCGCAAAAAAAAAAAAAAAAAAGGAGCACTCAACTTCAATACGAAGAATACCACAACCAAGAGCAAGTTGTTTTTCCTGCAACGACACAGCACTAACAAAGAAACAACTTCTACAGAGTTCGCTCGTTAGTAAGGTTTAGCGACAAAATTGGTCATCAAGGTAGGAACTAAGTAACGAAGTTTTCATGAGAGAGGGCTTAAGGTAGTAGTCTGGTAACTTGGGTTCAAAAAATCGAAACTTTTTTTTTGCTTAACTTGAAAGTACAATGTCTTGAGAATATACTGTGAATATTTCAGATAGAAATTCGAAATATTTTGGGAGTTATGACGAGTTTCCTAGAGCGCCTCGGAGTCCAACCTTTAAGTAGTAGTCTGGTAACTTGGGTTCAAAAATTCGATTTTTTTTTTTTTTGCTTGATTTGAAAATACAATGTCTTGAGAATATACTGTGAAAATTTCTGACAGAAATTCGAAATATTTCGGAAGTTATAACGAGTTTCCTAGAGCGCCTCGGAGTTTGTTGTTGAACTTTAAACGCGTTTTGCTCAAAACATTGTTTTTCTGGTCGGCCCGGATCCTAACTTTTTTTCTACTGAACCGATTGCTTTCAAATTTTAACAGGCTGTTCTACAGATTTATAGTTCTCGTCGGTACTAACGAGATATTTTTTTTCACCCTAACTTTTTATTTTACAACCCTTTCTTTGCTAAAATAAAAGGACTTTTTTTTTCAAAGTCCGCCATTTTGTTATTTACCCTTGAAATTTAACTTCAGTAGTTCCGACCAGAATGACATGTCTATAGATTAAGAATAATCAAGAATATTTGATTTCAGATAACATCAAGAGCCAAAATCACCCGGGCCACCCACGTGCATTTTTTTGAGGTTCCAACTTTGAGTGACGATAGTAATAGTAATAAACTATTAAATTTTTTCAAATATATTTTTTTTTATTTTCAATATGTAAATAAAACCACTCTTAATATTCAAGATAGTTCATTTTTATTTTCCTATAAAAAACCACCCTCCAAAGAAGTCATGAAAATAGGCATTAGTTACCAAACTACTACCTTAAGAAACTTTTTGGAATGAGCAATTAGCTTTCGTTCATTAAACAAAAGTTATAGCAAAAAGTGTTTTGAAATTCCACAAATCAAAAGTGACAATCACGAAAAAACTTCTCTGGAGTAGTAAGTACGCCACAGCCAAGAAATGTTGTTTTTCCAGCCTTGATACTGTACTAACAAAGAAACAAATTTTACAGAATTCACTATTGTTGAGAGAGAGCTTGCTTGCAAGGGGTTTTGGGGCAAAGTTGAACAACAAGTTTGCGACTTGGCAACTAAATCTTAATGAGATAAGGCTCAAGAAACTTTACTTTGAACGAGTCTTCTACTGGGTCTCAGACAGATCAAACGCGATTAGCTTTCGTATTCTCATAAGTAAAAAGTGTTTTGAAACAAGACGAATATGTATGATTTGATAATCATGAAACACTCCCGTTCAGTACTAAGTACATCACAGCCAAAAGAGGTTGTTTTTCCTGCGTTGACACTGCATTAGTAAAGAAACAAGTTTTACAGAGTTCGCTTTTGTTGAGAACTTGCTCGCAAGGATAAAGATCCTTCTCTTAAGAGATCCCCATCTCTTAAAAGAGATGAAATTATACATTAGGTCAGCGGCTTGGAAACAAAATCTTAATGAAAGAAGGCTCTAGAAACTTCTTAGAGCAACATGTATAATATATTTTATTTTTATTTCAACGTTTTCCACTTGGTGTGAAAAATGATAGCGAGTACAAAACAGATCGATCAGCTATCGAGCAAATTTCGTGCATCTCCGTAAATATATTTAAGTTTGGGCTAAATTGTAAATAGACATTTGTTAAAATATTGATTTAGTAAATTTGGAAGAGCTAGTTATTGTTGTGAAGAAACAAAATTACTGTAACACATGATTCACCCATGCTTGTGAAGTGAAAATCCCTTGAAAGCATTTTTAACACGAATGGATAACATATAATTGTTAGCAGCAAGCTGAATAATAAGTCGCGTACAACCCGGCACGTTAAATGAGTTACAAGAATCCAGTTTTAACAATGCGACATGCGTTTTTAAGATGTGTCTAACATTTTTACCAGTTTCTTTCTTTCTGTAAATTTATATTTGTACAATTATTATTTTTAAAGCAATACCTTCATGAAACCTATTTTTATGTATTTATTTATTCTTTCTTTTTATTATTTTATTATTATTATTATTATTTCTGTAGGAGAGCAACATCAATTACTATAAAATCAGAGCTGAAAGAAAAAATATGAGGGGAATCTGTTCAAAAATTTGTCCAAGACTCCAAAGATTAAAATCAGATCTTCGACGACAAAACTATAACTTCTACGTTTCACACTGCTGTTTTAGAAATGAATTAACAGAAGAAAATAATTACAAATATTTGTTTTAAAAAATCGCATGGAAAAGAAATATGTTCAACTCATGAAGTATAAGAGTGACATGTCTCTCAGCGATATAAAACTCCGACGACTTATTAAATCGTATCGATAACGGAATCAAATGTAGCTCGTGAAGTAAAACTCTAGATAAGCGATCTCCAGTCACCAAAGGGTGACGATTTCATTGAAAATGACTGCAGAAAATTTTTTAAGTACCATCACCAAAAGTGGATACCATGTGTTACTTTACCAGTTAAAAAACATATATATTTGTAAAATACTTTCCCCTGATGCATGCATGCATCTTTAAATCAAAAAAATATATTCATTGAACTTTTGTTTGTTGTTTTTGTAGAGCATCATAATTTCTTGTATTGCTGACGGAAAATAGGTGACTTAATTCATTGTGCTGTGTATATACTTTTTTCAAACAAGCTGCAAAAGTAACTACAATTTTTTTGTGACTCAGGTAGTCAGCGGCTGCTATTCAGAAATCTTAATGCAGAGTTTTATCCTGAACGCACGTGCACAAGCTAAAACCGACAATAATGTTGTGGTTTACGCGATCATTTGACAAACCGAAAATTTCTAAATAATAAAAAAGCCCAAAAGACAAATAAATGAGATCGAACATCACCCTAATTCATCAACAGTAGGACAAAAAGAACGTTGACCGGCTGGAAGTCAACGACCTTTCGAAATCTGCATAAAAAGAGAAAAACGAGAAGGCGTCGACAACGTTATTGCAGCATCAAGTGAGTGAACAAAAGATTGCATTACGGACGTAACGAGTGACGAGGCATCTTTATGGGGCACAGTTTACGCAGATGGAGGCAAGGCAAACAGAGGGTGCGTTCCGGGCCGGCCAGGGTAAACAGATTTCGATTGTGAAGAGCGGCAGACACGACACCTACGCAAGATGGCGGGCATAAATCATGGATTGCTGAAACGGAGATCATCTGTCTCTGGTTTCAAATGAATGACTTTGGAAGCGTACAGAGCAACAAAACGATTTTGTGTTTACCTGGTATTGCTACATAATAAACTGCTTACTTCCTAGAAGAAGAAACATGGGCGTTCTATCGCCGGGAAATAAAATTTTCACACGTAATAGTCAAATTTTCGTCTAATACGTGAAAACATAGATGAAATTGAAAAGCAGTACATTTCCCATGCAAATTAAGCCCTGATTTATTGTAAAACAGTATCATTAACCCGTTAATGACTAGCGTCCTTTTTTTTTAGGACGGTCCAAAAAAAGGGTCTGAATTTCCCCAAAATGAACATTTCAACCAAATAATAGTGTTCAATTAGTATGTTGGCATTCTTTCAATGCGTTATTAACAGATTGCAGCACATGACCATTGTAAAGTGTGTTCTGTAGCAGTTTTAACATGAACTTTATCAAAAATGACTTATTCACAATGTCAAGAAAAAAAGCTAAGTTTTCAAAGTTATCCCCAGCTTCCCAGTTTATGTTAATTGCTGATTTTATTTCTTCTTATAAAATGTCTTTTTAAATATTATATCGCAGGCAGAAAAAATTTTTAGTAAAAAAGTATATACCTCTGGGGTCTATCGTAACTTTTGAGGGACGATTTTTTTTCCCTTAATAAAACAATTATTTTTTACATAACATTTTTTAAATTATTTTTTCTGTCCATTAAACACCGTTTGTAACCAGTATACAAAATATCGTTAGAAAAAAAATGTCAGGCATTAATGGGTTAATAACAATAAATAGAACACATAAATAAAATAATTAAGGAAAACTTAATTCACAGTTCTAGAGCCTGCATACGCCACCATGCTGTGATTTAAGAATTTAGCCAAGGTAAAACATTTCAATTTTGAGCGGACAAGGCAGACGTTTCAGTAGACAAGTGCTATCCTACACAAGTAAGTCGGTATTTATTTTACCTCTTTTAGCAGCCATTGGTTAGAGACTGCAGCGCCTCCAATAGTTTACTGGAATTACGAATAAGGATATAGTGTCGACAATTTCCCTTAAACTTGTATAATAGAGAACTAAAAATACGACGCATATTTTCAAAATTGCTGAAGCTTTTAAAAAAAAGTTAGCGATTTTGAAATAAAAAAATATGCTTTAAAACTGATTGTTTTTCTATCAAATTGTCTGTGCTAATGCAAAATAATAAACAAAGCAATGTGCTATGACAAGTCTGCAGGGTAGCAGGCATCAAGCATTTTACAAAATTTTGTCTTTGAACAGCATAAACATATGTTGAAAATCGAGTCATACGTTTCGATAATATTTGAGATCAAAACATTTAAGGAAAAAAATTTAACTTTTCGAGTGCTTTATTGCAGCGCCGAGAACGTTACGAATACTGTAACTTCTCTTTTTAATACCACTTTACTAAAAATGTAATTTGTAATTTGTTATGTGAGGTTTCTCGTAAAATTTGGAATTCTTCCATTGTTTTGATGATATAAAAGTAAGCGATAGTTATTGGATTGAGTTATGGGAAAAAAGAGGAACACTTAACCCGATTTTTAATGCACGGGGGTGCACAAAAGATTGAAGTAAGCAAACAAGCTCAGACGTGTTTACCTTCCCCTAAAAAATGAATCTCCCAACCAAGTAAAGCTTGGAGCGTCTCCCCTTTACTTAAGAGAATAAATCTTTAACCCCTTCTCTCTCCCTCTCTCTCACACACACACATATTATATATGTATCTGTGTGTATTCGCGTTGACAATCATTTTTTTATCACCTCACTCCTCACAAAAAAAAAAAAAAAATTGAATAATGATTTCGATTCTGTTCTAATGATCACAATTCGATTACAAAGTCAAAATTCAAAACTTGTACTTAACAGTACTAAGAATTCACAACACATAACTTAAATGCGCAGTTCTTTATTTTTCTACTTTCTCCTAATAAAGGAGGCTACATATACTCAAGCACGTTAAAAAACAAAGGGGCCAACTTCCGAACACACATTACGAAGTAAATGCGTAGGATGATTGCAATCACAGCGAGATCTTCCCAAATCCCGAGTTTCCGCTATTCCATTACACACATCCAAAGACATCCAAGTGATTAAAACCGCAAATTAACGGGATCATTAAATCAGAAACAACCACGCATGCGCGAACAAGAACAAAGAAGCCCCGTTATCAACCGAGTAGGCTGCGAAGAAAATCAAGGTAAACAGCCAAACTGATTCACCTTCGGCAAGGTAACTGACGCCAGCCACCAAATTTGAAACAAAGGCTCGATTTTTAATGTGATTTAGCCATTTTTTTCCCTTTCTCTCGCTTATGTCTGATGGTTCGATAATTTTTGAAACGGAAGTTCTTTGTGCGTTTTGTACACGACGCCCTTCTCTTTTGAGGATAAAAGCTCCTAATTACGAGTAATGACGTAATCAAGCGCTGGGGTGTAGCCGTGTTGTGTTTCAAACTGTGCTTATGAAGTGTAAACAGGCAGTGGAAATAGAAAAATCACAGCGGAAGGGGAAAAAGATCAGAATTCGAAAACAGACGCATCCTTTTTGGAAGATAGGGAGCTGCATCTTCCTTTTTTAGAAGCAGTTCACCATAACTTGCTAAAAAGTGGCGGCAATCCAGGACCCATTTCCAGTTTTGACCAAAAATAGAGCTTTTAAACTATTTTTGGTCAAAGCTATTTTTGAGAATTTGCAACTATTTTGCAAAGAACATTTAAGCGAACCGAAATGATGAAAAAGCACTCCATAAGGTGGAATAGGCGGCAATATAACTGGTATAAAGGGCATTGCAAAAGTAATTGTACAAGTAAAACCGGAAGCGAGATTTGATTGCTAAAGATTTCCTTTCAACTTGAGGTGAAAGGCGAAATTAAATGAATCATTCTTCGTAGTTTCTTTCTAATAACATATCCTCCCCCTCCCCCATTACTTATTTTTAGGGGAACCAACTTACTATCTGAATCTTAACAAAATTATAAACTTCCGGCTTTTTTTTTTTTGTAAAGCAGTTTTTAGTAATATCAACTTATAGACTGTACTTTTTATGTGATCCAAAGTATCGGATACAATAGCAAAACTTTGGGATTGATTTTGATCTATCCAAGCATGTGCTGAAAAAATTGTGACTTGCGAGTGCACCCAATGTGCTGCCTGAATTTCATTTTGGTTCATTATTGCTGTATTTTCAGCAAAATCAACTTGTAGAACAATATTTTCTGAATCAACATTAGATTTGTCACATAAAAAGCTTCTGCCTGTTGTCTTTTGATGAATGTATGTTGGAGAAAAAATTTCAGCAATTTTAAAAGCTCTCCAAACGCCTCTTTTACCGTACTTGAGATTTCTATTTTGCAAATTTTTCCACTTTCTTGCACATTAAACCCCAGATCATACCTCTCCCACCTCTTTCCAACTCGCTTATTTACCTTTATGTGGAAATTCTGAAACATAACTGCAAAGTATTGCTTTCAAATGTTTCGGGGTAACGTGATTGTTGCTTGTGCCCTGAAGCACAAAACTACTTCGCTTTGTTTTCAGATAATTAACTCTTGCGTCTAATTTCAGAAAACCATCAATAATCAAGTCAAATAAAAATATATGTACAAGCAAAGAATACAACATGAGACAATCATTACTATTGGATTAAATACAAAAACAACCAAAACTATTTTAATTAAATTTATTTCTTTAACCAAAATTAATTACCCTTTAAACCCTCAAACGGATACTTTCTTCTTTGAAACACGAAATCAACTTTTTTCGTTTGTAAATAACGTAATGGAAAAACTTAATAAACGTGCAATGAATTAAGACATATAAATTCATCACGACAAAATTTATTTTATAAATTCCAAGAAAGAGAAATATTTTTCAAGGTGGCATGCAGGAGAATGGTCCCGAGATACACTTTTATTTCTTGTCGTAACGTGGGTCTAGAAATATTTTTTTTCTAAGCGAAATTAAATATGTAACGTTATTAAAGTCGCATTTACATTTCAAACATCTTCAAGGCGAATTGCGAAAATCTAATTAGAGAACAGCACAAGCAGCATAAAAACATAATTGCACTGATAGAAAAAGAAAGTTTCATTTCAAATTCTTATCATCCTCTTTAATTTCTTTTTCCAGCCATTTTGTTTCTGTTTACTCGAAATTTACATTCCTTTCATTGGCTTCATATTTACTCTAATTGCACGTTCCACTAGCTTATAAAAATGCATTATTGAAAGAATAAAAAAAAGAAAGAACTAGTGAAATTAAACCTACAGACATAAGCACAAGATGCCTCTATTTTAACTTCGAAATTCTTGATAGAATGTTTCGCTTTTTAAATTAATTTTATGATGTACCAGCACATTGAAAATAAAATGGCAATTTAAACTCATTTGAAAAGTTTGTACTTTTTGAAAATCATTTAGCATTCGTTTTTTTTTTCACAATTTATATAGCTTAAATATTTAAGCAAAATTCTTTTAATGAGTCTTGTCTGAAGGTACTTTTATTTTAAAACACTGGTAATGAGATATTTATTAAAAGTTCTTTGTTTTAATGGATCCAATTAATTTATGCATGTTAAATTTAACAAAAGATATTTCTTTCAACAAAAAGATCTTTTTTCTTTCTTTCTTTTTCTTAATTTGAAACAAATATGATTACAACAACGGTTTTAAAGATATTTTCGCTTGGAAAATTAGCACTTTTGTTTCAGATACAAAAGAATGAATAGTCCTTTAAAAATGAACTCATAACGTCATAACATGTAAGATGTATATGTTGACATTCTTTAGGTTCAGATGATACAAAGGAACAAAAATGATACATAGTGCTCAGTTGTATTACGAATTTGCTTAAAAACATAAGCAGCTTAAAAATAGAACAGTTTTGTTGCTAGAGAAATGTAACATTTTTTTACTTTTTCGATGATTCAAGAACCTCTATAGGTAGTGATGTGTCAGACGAAGTTTATCTCGTGGTTTCTTTTCCATGAAGAGCACCTTGGAAGAAATCTGCATTCTTTGATCATTTCTAATCGTGATCTGCATACTGAACACTAGGAAATCAGGAAAACAACAGGTAACTGGATGCGAGTTTGACACTGTCAATCGAACTCAAGAACACTAAGGGGCTGGCCACCAATGATGCTTTTTTTTTTTTTTGAAAAACTAAGGTCTTAACCCTTTTATGTCCCAAATTAACTTTTAGGAACCGGGCGGTACACATGTTGTACCATAAGACTTTTTTATTAGAGGACGGGGTTGAAATTTTCACTTGAACCCTTTGGAGCCGGGGATTTTTTCAAGGTTTCATACGTCTGGTAGGACAGTTTATACCTTCTCTTTTCAATGGAAAATAAATCTGTGGTTCTACTGTCGTAATACCTGGGTCGAAAGAAAAATTTCTATATGAACAGCCTGGATCCAAAAGATTCAACAATGAATTTTTATATATTTTTTTGGTTTTTTGAGTTGCAAATATATAAAAAACCATTTTAATTGAGCAAAAAAAATTTGACATTTTTGGGGGTGTAAGGCCCCCGAGAAAATTGTTTCTGATCGCAGGTACCATCTGTGGGCCTCTCAGCAAAGTACAAGGAATGGTACTCAAAAGCTTCAACATGATTCCAGCCATTTAGGATTCATAATACTAAATTAATATAAGAGGGACTTCTGAGTCCCGTCGGGAGATAAAGGGTAATAAGGAACAGGGGTGCCCACAGGGGGGGATTATGGCACAAGTTGCGCCATCAAAATTTTTGGGGGGTATTTTTTATAACTTATTTATTTGTTTATTTAAATTATTTATTAATTTATTTTTTAATTTAAATTACTTAGTGATTTTTTTCAAATAAAAATTATTCATTCATTTATTTTTTCAATTAAAATTATTTCTTTAATTTGTTTATTATTATTTTTTGTTTATTTATTTGTTGCATGTGTGTGTATGCGATTGGAATGTCTAGAAGGGAAAAAAAGCGATTCTATTCTTCGCATAATTCGAGCTTTTAAAAAAGTAATAATATATAAAAAAATATAATACTTATAATTTTAATAAATAAATAAATAACATTAAAAAAATAAATAAATAATATCAAAAAAATAAATTAATAATATTAAAAAAATAAATACATAACATTTAAAAAAATAAATGCATAACATTTAAAAAAATAAAAAAATTTCGAAAAAAGGATAAAAAAAAATAAAATAAAAAGCACAAGGGAGTTGTGAAAATTTTTGGGGGGGAATTTGAGCCATTGAGCTTGGGGGGGATGGGCACCCCTGATAAGGAACTGAAATATCTTACCCTAGACATTTAAGACATTGGAGGATTTTTATACTTCGCCCTGAAAATGATGGGAGCAATTTATTAAATCAATGAAACAACTGCCTGAGCAAATTGGGAAAGAGCAATTACAGAAAATGCTCACAAAACTTAAGAAAAAAAACAAAAGATGAAAAATGCCCAACTTAAGGCCCAATTAATTTTCAGTAATGGCATAAACAAGTTTCGCGGAAATATGGCAACGGATACTTCACACCACTTTCATCACAGATACTATCTTTGCGTTTCGCTAAATTAACCTCGCCGCAATTTGAGGATATACATTTTCAATAAAAAACGATGATAAGGGACATTTAATCTTAACTCAATTCCAAAAATGGCAGAAGACCTTTTCAGCTTCAGAAGTCAGGAGAAGAGAAAAGCATTTCTGCCCTGACGACGTCTCGCTAGACAGAACAAATGGATGTACGCTAAGTCGATTGCGTAACAGTTTCTTAGTCAAGTGGAACAAAGCAATTTCACTTTTCAAGGTCAATAAGAACATCAGGATGTATTATTACAGCTTGTAAGGAGCGGCGACGGTAATGAGCCTGTTTCCATCTTTGTTGTGGTATAGTAGTAGTAGCACAGTTCAAATTATCGTTTGAGAATGACAATCAAAATGATATTAAATAAGAAGCAAAAGTGTTGCAATCACAAACATCGACTTCTTTTTAAACTTAATTTTTCTAATCTGTGTTCTATGAACAAAATGACAAAAGCTATTTGTTGTCATTTTCTAATTATAAAGTAACATATGATTGAACGCAAGCAAAAATTTGCCAAACGAAACATAAAAATTGCAGCAGTTCCATAAATCCATTTTTAAACATATTTAACATTTTTCTACAACAATTATCAGTTAATTCATTGAAAGTTTCAAAAAGGTTATGACACAATTTTTAATTTGGAGAACAGGATTTTTAGGTTGAAGACTAAATCAGCAAAATGAGTGACAGTTAAATTTATACCCTCAGTTTGAAACTGAAGAAAAGATCTCCACAGTTCACAAGTTGGTTGCAAGGTCTCGCGTTTTTTAATTTGCTGTTTAGGTTTCAAAACACAGGCATTTGAATTCGCTAATCTGCTCCCCTTAAATTCAATTAAAGATTCAAATCTAATCAAATAAAGATTAAAAAAGAACTGTACAAAAAGATCCGTTTCAACGAAAACCTATAGCTGTTATTTACAAATTAATTTCGGCCCAAATTCTCCCCCCCCCCCCAGCCGAAAAAAAGCGAAAAATCAAGTCTTTGTTCCTGCCAGTATGGATCAAGTTTTGTTGAATCATTTCTTGCCGCAAATACCCATTCATTAAAACTGT
Organism: Uloborus plumipes; assembly: GCA_038373865.1. Taxonomy (NCBI): domain Eukaryota; kingdom Metazoa; phylum Arthropoda; class Arachnida; order Araneae; family Uloboridae; genus Uloborus; species Uloborus plumipes. Next base: position 91,042 of record JAXGGA010003311.1, on the reverse strand, counting down.
CCTCAGTTTTATGACAGTCGGAAAAGAAATTCGATAGTTTAAAATCACAAAATGGTATTATGAACTATCCCTAGCAGAATTTTACAGTTGGTCTTATCACGATTGCAACGGCTTACTCCAGTTGAATAAATAATTCAAAATAAAAGTTCAATTTAGCTCCAAGATATTTATTCAGCAATATGAAAACAGCTTTCTATCCGTTGCTTGAAATCCAATGATTACAGTTACCATTGCCGTAGTACATAAAACTAACTCCGAAATTATTTCTAACACAGTAAGTAGTAAACCATTTTTTAAAAAAGAGCTTTGAATCGTCTGAATTATTAATTTTATTCATGGAAAATAAAATAATTTAACTTTAAAAAAATACTAAAAATAATTTTCATTTAAATAACTTTGAAAAATGATAAAAATTCGTCTGCAAATCAAAAAAGTTTGAAGGGATTCAGAATTCAAATAAATACTGGGGCGCTGCAACCACTGACTAATGGCGGATGAAAGAGGTAAATCCATGACCTACTCGTTTAGGTAGGATATGACCTGCCCAATGAGACATTTGCCTTGTCTGTGCAAAATTAAAATATTTAACTTATTTGGCTAATTTCTTAAATCACCGTAAAATGGAGCATTCAAGCTCTAGAACTGCGAATTTGTGTTTAAATTTCGATCAATACCATAATCTGAATTAAAGAAAGATTATATCCGGAGTATTGAATATTGCGCTATAAGTAGGGCCCGATTCAGCCTAGATGGCGCCCAGGTCCAAATGAAATTTGATGCCCCTTTCACAAGAAAATCTGCTCATTTTCAGAGTAATAGTTTCCAAAAAAGGGAAGAAAGAGAAAAAATTTACCTTATTTTGGTGCCCCTAAAATTGTGGTATCCAGGTCCACGGACCTGTTGGACCGTGCGTTAATCAAGTCCTGGCGACAAGTAATATTTTGCTGCGTTCTAATGAAGTGAAACTCATTATTTATGCTCATTGTTGAAGTTGAATTCGTGTTCTAAATTTCTCTCTCTCTCTTTTTTGTTGAGTAAGTTTTACTTCTAAAAATAATTTTACAATACTCACTACAGGAGATGAAAAATTATCTTTGCGCACTCACGTTTTGCAGAAGATAAAAGCAAATGACGGTTGAGAGTGCAATTTAAAGTTTTTTCAGCAAGAAAAAACGACCTTCCTTGACATTGAAACACACGTGTGTCTGGCAAGCCGTCATTCGCTACATTCTAACTCTCCCGCCCGGCAATCATCCACCCACAACGTGCGGACGCTGACGCGCGTTCTGATCCGATGGAGCAACACGTTCCTCTTTTTTTTGCTCTTGCAGACGATATATTCAATCCGTCCACTGAACTACAAAGCAGGCCGTTCAGAAAAGAACATCGCTGTTTTGGAGGGCACTCCAAGGACATAACTCTCGTCGCTCGTTTGCCTAATCCCACGGTAGATCACGTGATGAGGCCCGTAGGTGAGATCGAAACTCGTTCCACGCGGATGGGAAAGATTCCGACAGGTAGCAAGCATTGTTACGGAGGGGATTAGAAAGCGAAAACGAAACAGGTTTCGATTTTGCGATTATTTCCAACCTTTCTTTTCATTAAATTAGCCTAATAACTGCATTAGCGCGGTCCTATTAAGGCTCTTGCGGCAAAAAATGCAATAAAGCCAACCAACCCAGTACTTGTTAAAAGCAACGGATTTTCAACATTTAATGCGTGAAAAACCTAAACCAGCAAAATTTCAGTATGATTAAAATCAATATTGAGCTAATGATAGAATCTGCATCAAATAACACAACTAAAAAACTGGCAGTTATCAATTTTTAAGAATGTATCTACTAAAATCCACAGCGGTTTCGATACTTGCTGTATCGATGAAGTGAAAGCTGTTTTGAGAAGTTTAAAAGTATTTTTAAAATTGTAACGTTGTCAAAAGATCACCTCATCTAATAAAACTTTTGTATCGAGTAGTCAAACAATATCTGCTTGAGACATTTTTCTAATGTACATCAACGAATCGAAATTGTAACATTGTTGCTACTTCCTCCACGAGGCATGTTAAACGTGTGAAAAACGAATCTAATATTTATGGAAAAAACTGGGACTTTCTCCGTGGTAAATGGTAAAGCTGTGAAAATTCTTCAGTGACCAGTGGTTGCAATTTCATTTGTGGCCCCTCTGAAAAAGTGGGCACTTTTTGTTCATGATTTTGATTGGAAGGATATTACAAATTACTAAACGCCATTTGCACAATTTATAATCGTTATTTATTTATTTATTATTATTTTTCAATGAGATGATCGGATAGCAATTGACACCTACTTTTTAGAATTGCTTTTTTTTTTAAGTCATCAAGTCGCCCGTAGCAAGGGCTCTCTGCCTTACAAAGTGAATATTATCGTGAACTCACTGAGAGGCAAAGCGTTATCGCCGCTTTTCGTATTTTCGCCAAAACGTGAAGAAGCGCATTTTTGCCAGAACACAAGAGCTCCTAGTGGTCATGTTTATAATTTTCCTCATTAAAACCACACTTCACGTCTAGCATTACATTATTAATGCTACAGCGAACGGCAAAGGAACAAATAATACCATAGCTAGAGCATCAATAAATTGCCTGGACTAAACTTACGAGCATCATTTTGTACTAACTACATTCGTGCGCGCAGAAGTGAAGTGAGGCTCGGTAATTATTGCCAGGAAAGTTAAGCAAATATGCGCTTGTGATGTAAATGGGTGTTATTGGCGCACACTAGATGCTAGAGATGATTTTTTTACAGAATTTACAAGGATAAACTAACACTTCGTTTAAAAATGTCGGCGGTTGTTCATTCCCAGGCCAATAGCTTCACGCATTGACTGGTTTTGCTAAACCAGAATTTCGTAGCGATATTGTTGCAATAGTGCGATCGACAATATTAATGCAACATTGTTGCATTATTAGTACTTCTACGTGGACTACCTCATTAATTATACTACACAAAGGCTGTTTACTTCCTAATCGACGATTTATTTTGAAAGTAACTGAATACGATTTAACTCAAAGAGTATTCTTCATCCATAACTCGATAAGTAAAAAATAAAGAAAACGACTAACAAACTAGGATAGGTGTAAAAACTCACAGCTCCTGAACAGTTGCCAAGTCACAAGGATTTGTTTTTTTCGTCATAAAAAAAAAAAAAAAAAAAAAAAAAAAAAAAAAGCCTATGCAAAAATGAGGGAAAGAGGAAATACCGTTCGAAAGAGAAGAGACACAGAGTTATTTGGTGGCAGCAGTAATTTGCAACGACGGCAATGGAAAAAGATAAATTGTTCCCCACAAAGGGGAGGATGCTCGAGAGAGAGGCCCTGCGCCGCAAAGTGGGCTAAACATAGCTTCATTTAATACCACCTATTTAAAGCAGCGTAAACCAGCGTTTACGAGCACCGACTTCCCAGCCTGAGGAAGAGTTTGTGCAAGGTTGGAATTTACATCTCTATTTTTTAGGAAAGACGAGAGGGTGCACGAGTTCAAGATCTTGAAACATTTTAGTTCTGGTAGTGTTATTTCTAGCTAGTTGTTTTTGGACACTCGTGTAAAGTAAAATGCGGAACTAATTGAGGCAAAAGAAATCTGAACTAACTGAGGCCATAAGTAGTTCGGATCTTCAAATTGCTCGGATTTTCGAAAATAACCAAGAAAATACGATGACATCGAATCAAATAAACGTACTATACAGTACATAATGCTGCATTATACAATTGTATTTTTCCACTAAATTCAACAAAAATTAACTATCATTGTTAGACTAACCTTTATGATTTAAAAGAAAAAAGAAACTCCGTTTATACAGTGAGAAGTAATGGTTACCCAAACATACAATACAAAGCAAGAAAGAAAGTAGGAACTAATATTTTTTTTTAAAGTCAGTTAATAAAATTTCAATTGAAAAAAAAAATGATACATAATTTTAAGAAAGTCAAGAAAATTTTATGCTAAAGCATAGTTTAGTGATGCATTTTTTTTCCAATGAACAAAAAAAAAAAAAAGAGCTAGTTGAACTGACATTTTCCTTCTTTCTTTCTTTCTTTCTTCCCCATTCCCCAATTCTACAACACATACGGTACGTAACACACGGTACGATTGTTTGCTACAGCACTAATCACTTTTCTTCCTTTTAATACGAAAAATAAATAAAAATATATAGCAAAAATCCCCAAAACATTGTTTTGTTTTGACAAAAGATATTAACTTTTTTTTTCTCTTTTTTCAGAAACTTAAAAAGATAATATAATACACAAGTTAACGAAAAGGAAACAGCTCTTTGTTCTCGTAATACGATCTTTGCTTTGTCAAGAATTTAAAAACATAATTTCAAGACGTTGAAGCAGATTTTTGTTTCAACGATATGATCTAATTCTCCATTCAACAATAAGTAATGCATAATTACAAGATTCTGAAACATTCGGGCGGCATTTATTTCCCAGCTTTTTAAAAACAAAGTCAAGGCACAATTTCAAGAAACTGAAACATAATTCTGTTACAGAAATGTAATCCTTCCTTTCCCATAAAATATAACAAGAAAAATAATAAATAGTTCAAAGAAAATAAAGCACATTTTCGTTCCATTCTTTCATTCCGAAATTCCATTAGTTGAAATCCAAAACATTTTTCGCAAATAATCAGTTTCAAAAGAATAAACGACAATCATTTTAAGAATGAAAATGAAACTCAAACCTTTCTAACTGTACTTTCGCTCATAAAATGATTAAATTAAATTCATGTGAATAAAAACAAATGCTTTCAAACCAATAAACAAAAGTATGGTCATTTTTACTCTCCTTCCCAACCCTCTCTGCATTTAATAGTTCATGCTTATTTTACTTTTTTACTAAAGCTTCTTTCGCGCGCGTAATAGTCACATTGTTGTGGATTATTATTATTATTATCACTGTTACCAATTTTAAAAAGAATATAATTAAAACTGAAAAAACGCGAGCTAAATTCAAAACATAGGAAGGCTTTTATTGAACAGTTTTTCGGCGTGCTGTTAACCAATTGACACACAATGTCGAATATGACTCGTCACTCTTTTTATGGGCCACAGTAGACATTAACGAGCCTGACTCGTCAAGCTCTTGTTATGTAGATGTTCTTTATTAACACCAAACTGATTAACGAAAATCCAAAAATAAAATGTACACTCTCAATTTTCACGTAGCTGTTCCGTTGAGCGAAATTGGATTATATTTTTCGGTTGCAGCAACTTCCAATTCACTTGCAAGTCAAGGGGCTAAATAACAGCACCTGACAGGGCTACTAATATCACCAAGTGAAACGATACCTCTGGGGGTGCTGGGCCAAGGGTTTGCTCGGCCCTTGGTCTGGTTCAAAAAGAGCAGAGCGCTCTTCAGGGCCCTGTCCCGGTTAAACCACGAGTAGTGGTAGGTACGGGTAACCCTGGAGTGTGATGCGTGATGCTACTAATATCTTTAGCCCAAAAGCAGATGAAAATTTCTGCAACCATTCGTATACTAGCTATACATCGAAATTTTTATGTTTGTAACTTCTCTTTTCGTCTGAATACTTCAACTGGTAAATTTTACTTGTCATTTTAGCACCATCATTTTTTACCACTTCTATTTTCAAATGCTATTTCCCGATTCATTAAATTTTGTTCCATATTAAAGAATTAAATCTGCTAAAAAATAAAAATGGTAAAAACGTAAGACGATGATCCTAGTTTTTGTTTTGTAGCAGTACAAGGAGAAAACTATATTCGCAATAATACAGTGGTACAGATAAAGCTAGGATTTCTTAGTGACAAAAGTTTGAACAACAGTGTGAAATACGATATTAAAACACAGAAATGTATTGCAATACTTTGTAAATTAACTTCTGAACCGGGATTTAAAAAGAGCACAAATTAACAGACAAGTTGAAGCCGAACATTAATGAACTTCGTAAACATAAACACGCTTAGAGTTTTCTCTAATTATTTTCTAAGTGATTTTTCATTTTATGCCTGAGTAATAAAACTTGAAAGAACTTCTTATGATGTCTTAACTTCTTTTTTATTTAAATATTCTAATGTAAATTTTAACACTTTTAACTTTTCCTAATGTATCACATTTTTGTAAATTGAAGTGCTTTTGTTAGAAGGACACGCAATTAATAATGCCCAAAAGGTGTTGTGCAAAATGAATACTAAACAGGACTTAATCCCTACACAAAAAGTTCTTAAAAAACAATATCCTGTCTAATCCAACTACGCGAGCACATCTGAAATCGCAATATGCTTTTTTTTATATCATTGAAGCACACCTTTGGAATAATAAATAAACAAAGAAAAGACATGCACGTGCCTAAGTTTAAAAATAAGATAAAATTTGGAGCACTTGTTACTGCCGTTTCTTATAAGAAAATAACGAATTCGTTAATTGCATCAGAAAGTTAGTCATTGATTGTAAAGTATTTTTAAAAGCATGGGAAATCAAAACTAAATACTGCTCGAAGATAAAAAAAAAAAGCATCTATTGATGTTTCAGCTTTTAGAAGAAAAAAACTAAAAAGGAAAGAAAGGAGAGACAGAGAGAGCACGCAATTTTTGAAGAAGGAAAAGCAAACACACGCAAAAAGAAAGCGAGAATTTTCAAAAAGCGCGTCTGCGCCAATAGGCGAAATCCACGGTTGACGTCATATGAAACCTGGCAACGACCGGCTGACACATATGCCCTTGACCATCAAAAAAAGGAGAGGAGACGAGACAGGTTACTATTTTTCGGCTATTAATGGCTTTACAATGAAACAATATTCGAAAGCGCGCCAAATGGTGTAATAATGTTTGAAGGCAGCATAATGGAGAATGAAGGGAGATATTTTTTTTCTTTTTCACTCTTAGTTATTATCGTGCTTTTGAAGGTGTGCGTATCTGCTGAGAAATCTGCGCTTTTGATACGATGCACTAAACATCGGGGTATCTCACAGAAATCTCAAAAGAGAGAGAGAAAAATCATGCGGGCAACTTTCCTTTATCTTCCTCTGCAAGGCAAAAGCTGAATAACAACATGCAAAGTACTCCGCATTTTAGTTAAGAACTTGGGCACAATACGATAAATCCCTCTAGGCGGGCCCCCACCCCCATAATTGCGTATAATAATAGGGTGCGCGATAAAAACATCTACCGCATTTGAACATTAGTCTCAGTCAGTTTTAATTAAAGTCGCACTGCGCCCAACAATGACAGCTAAAACACCACTTTCAAAGAAATTTTGTAGGTAATAGGATGAACCTCGACTTGTTGTTCTCACCTTTCCCGCTTTCACCGTTTTAATTCTACGATTCCTCTGCACAATTGCGACTTCAATGCGAAATAAAACCCGTTTTTTTTTTTTTTTTTTTTTTTTTTTTTTTTTTAAACTAGCAGCCCGGGCCCCCACATGGGCCGGGCCCCGGGGATTTTGTCCCTGCTGCCCCCCTCTCGGCGGCCCTGATATCGTTCAGTATACTGTCTGCCTACAGTTGCTATAGAACAGACAAACGCCCAGCTAAGACAAATTTATTTGAATGAGCGGGAAAAGTTAAAATTTGATACGCGTGATTCATACATTTCAATGCAACTCTGCTTAATTTAGAGCGTAACATACATCTGCCAATGTTGTCATCCCCGAAAACTAAGAGATGCATCCATTCTCGCCAGTAAACAGAGTGTTATAGTGTCCATCGCATCTGTAGTCGGATTTACAGGTTTGAAGGCAGTTGCAATGCATTCTTGGTAGCCCCTGCTAGGGGCCCCGAAGGTGTTCAAAGACACATATGGTAAAGATTTTACCTAGTTCTAGGGTAAACAAATGGAATCGCCAAAAACGCATTGCAGCGGGCCCTCAAACCTATTAATTCGCCGCTGCGAATAGAACTATATGCGATTTTTTGGATCCTCCAAGGGTCCCGTGCCTTATGCCGTGGAGACCCCGTGCAAATTACGACATGGTCAACGCGCCAGGTACCGATTCTTCTGGTGTGAACTCTCCTAAATACTTCTGAACTTTCTACTACGTGAATTCTTCGAAAATCTGCGCAGTGTGGAATCCCCTCAGAAAGAGAGACAGATAGACAATAAATGCATTCTAATATTTAGGGTTCCACCCGACCGGTAAACTGCCTCTGTGAAAAGACACCAGAGCATTCTGGAGTAACTCCTTCCCTCTCCCAAAAAAGCAGGTACGTCATGCAAGTTGGCTAAAAGATGCTGATTTTTTATTTACACGAAGAAAAAAATTCGGTATACAAAAGTAAACATGTTTTATACAAGTGCTATGCCACTTAAAACTGCACGAAAATTGTTGAGTGCTATGCGCTCGTGAGAAATCAACCAAATGACCGTCGGCAACATACACCAGTAAAATCAGATTCTATAATTCAACTAAAAACCCTTTAGCATCTTGAGAGCAATACAAATGAAACTGAATGTTTTATAATTATTCATGACTTACAAAAATAAATAAATAATAACTAATATAAGGTCATAATTCCCTAATTAACAATCGTCGAGTGCATCTTAGTCGATAAGAGTCCATTTTTGTACGCATCTTAGTCGATAAAACTCCATTTTTGTAGAAAGATTCAAACTAAGCCATATCTGGAAATTAATCACTATTAGGCTTTTTTCTCATCTTGTGATAAATTAAGCTGAATCCAAAGTGGAAAGAGGGCGTCCCAGGGGCAGAAAGTTTTGTAGCTGTCTGCGACAAACTTTGACAATTTCATTTTCTGTCTGCAAATTTTGAGTGCAATTTTAATATACTAGTCATATATTAAACAAGTATAATTTAATCATAACTATAATTTGTAGCACTTTATCTAAAATATTGTAAGCATCATGTATTCTTTTTCATTTTGTTTTTTACTTTTGATGCTAGGGGTGTGCAACATGCGGTCTGTAAGTTGTGACCTGTTGAGCATGTCACTCAAAAAAGAAAAAGGAAAAGATGAAATTCTGATAAAAGATTGTCAGAGCTGGCCGATTGGGGACCGTTAAACATCAGAGATGTTGTGATACTGAGGCACGATAGGGCTGATTGTAGTCAACAAAGTTTTTATTTACAGATATGTACAGGTATGACGATGAAATGATGAATTATACAAATGAATCCATGAACAAAGCTTAAGCCTGGCAAGAGCCAGCATGACCCATCTCGCACTCCGCCAGAAGAACAATAACCACCTCCCGTATTAACGGGACCGAGAGACCAACCTCTCTCCAGCACTACCAGGGGTCAACTGCCCCCCTCCTTTGCGTGCCGTTCGCTCCTCTCCCTCACCCCCTCTTCCCCACCTTTGGAGAGGCGCGTTGCTGACTGTGACAAAGATTTCAAAAAGAAAGGCTTCTAAAAACTTCTCTTACTTTTTTCACAGGAGAAAACAAAATTGGTACAAAATGATAAAGTTTAAACTTAATAATGGGTTGGCACCATAGGTTTGCATCCTAATCACTTATCCAGGTTATGAAACTCATTGTTTCAGTTTATAAGGATTTTTTTTTCTATTTGTTCCATTAGCTATTTCATTAATCTTCGAAAATTCTATTTGGATATCTTTAGCACTTTCTGAGGTTTTTATTTTTTATTTCATTTTTTTTTTTTTTCGTAACAGCTGCTACATTAATGACATGGTTTAAGACAGGACATTTTTAACTGTGGTTATTCTAATGAAATCAAAAAGATTTTTTTATTAAAATGTCCAGAATAATTTAGAAATTAAGACAAAAGTGTATTGAGCTGTTTTCGCAGGTATTATCAGGTCACAAACTTGAATTTTATAAATATTTTAAAGACAAAAAGGGTAGACTTTAAATTAGGACTTAAAAGGAAGGGCACTACCAGTGATCAAACTATTGATTTTTTAAAATGATCCATTGAGCATAAACTAAATTTTTTGAAAAAAAAAATTGGCGATTTTTTTTTTTTTTTTTTTGTGTTTTAAAGTCACAAAAAAAAAAAAAAAAGAATAAAATTACTATGTGCATAAAGATCGGTGGTAGAAGGGGTGGGAGTTGACCTATAAATTTGGCAAAAATTCACTTTACACCAAATGCAGAGAAGCCAATTTTCTAAGCATGAATTCAACAAAAATCAACTTTTGTTAATAAAGCAATAAATGATTTTTAAGGGGGGGGGGAGCAGATGCGATGCAAATGAATGAAGAAAGTTCAGCTTTCTCTTGAACAAAAACATAACAGTAGTAAAATATAATATGCCTGCTCTGAAGTTTGAAAGAGCAAAGTCAAATTCCGGGCGCCATGTTTGTCCACGGTACAAAGAAATCTTGCAAAAAAATTTTTCATAGAAATCTTGCAAATTTCATAGAAAAACGGACAAAAATCGAAGGGGGAGGATAGATATCGCGTAAATGAATCAAAAATAAAATGTAGCTGTATCTCAAGTAAAAAATAACGCCAGTGAAATAAAACAGGCGAAAAAAAATGTTGCGGGTGCCATGTTTGGCCACAGCACATTTTTTTTTTTTTTTTTATCTTGTAACACTTTTTTTTTTTCTCCGAGCGGCTAAATGGGGAGAAACAAGAAGCTCCTAAGTCAAAGCATGCTTAAGAGGGGGAAAAATTGGACGAAAGTTGCAGACAACTTTTCTAAGTTGTTTTTATTAGTGCAGATAAAAACTGTCTGCAAGAGGGTTCCACTGGCGGCGACGATGTCGCCGTGTCGCGGTGTTTCTGCCACTGGGGAGGGCGTTGATGAAATATGTGCCCTCTTTCTTTTGATACCGGTTCGAATCGATATCAAGAAAGAGGGCGCAAATGAAATGGTTGAACCAACCGTACTGGAACGATTGATTGGTTTTGGGTTATAATTGGGTGTACTCGTACGCTCTTCTGATTCATCTGACACGAAAACTCTTATCGTTAGAACAAAAATCAGAAAACTAAATATTTCATTTTCGTTTTAATCATTATCAAAACCAAACACGGTTAATCACAAGCAGACATACCATACACGAATCGAGATCATATTCTCAAAGCAACAAAAGTGAGTCTATCAATTGCTTGTTGGCGTGCCGTTTGTTTCAATCGAGACCATTACAAACACACAAAAAAAAGAAAAAAAGTCTAACTCATAACGCTGTAAAAAATATATATCTATATATCTGTACCTCAGAACCAGACTAAGGTAAGTTCATTTTCGTAACTTTTCAGCAGAGGGCGAAAACGATTGCCGAATACATACAAAAGATGAGACTCGTGCTCTTTTAACGCTGCTAAATAATTGTGAAGGAATTTGTTTTATAGAATAACGTATTCATGGGTAGATGCGGAATAGGATTCTACATACAAAGAAGTAATAAAGTGAAAATCGCCATTTTTGGACTTACGTCGTTCTGGTTCTGAGGGACAGATATAATGTTCAGAAGAGGGTTAAATGTCACAATGTACGCATTTGAGTCCCTCCTTAATCAGTCACAAACAATTTCTTCATAAACACAAAAAGAAAACTTCTAACTAAGGACCTTCCACGGAAGTTGGTTCAGAAGGTTGTTTTTACTCTTGCTTTATGACCCCACCCCCTGTGACAGAAATCAGGCTCATTTGGGATTAATTATAAACATTATCTGTCAAAATTTTGGCCCCAGGACTTAGGGTGTATTGTAAAAACTATTTTCCTACTCCACGTAGGACCCCTAAAAAAAGAAAGAAAGAAAAAACTTTACTCCAATCGGCAGAATTATTTCAAATTCAAATTGAATTCAACACAACCCCAACATAATTCGTCTGTTAAAAACTGTACAGCATGTTTGGTTTAACCTGCTCCATCTTTAAATATACGAGTAGTCAGTACTTTTAACATGACGTAGTTAGACAAATCTGTGAGAAGCTAATACAATTTCTTGAGATTTAAACCCTCGGAGACAAGCAAGGTCCGAATTAGTCTTAGACAGGTGAAACTTTATGCAACTCCCATAGAGATAGATCAAGAGAATCACCTTCCTCTTTAACCCATTAATGCCTGATATTTTTTTCCAAAGATATTTTGTATACTGGTTACAAATAGTGTTTAATGGGCAGGAAAAATAATTAAAAATATATCATGTAAAAAATAATTTTTTTATTAAGGAAAGAAAAATCGTCCCTCAAAAGTTACGATGGACACCAGAGGGTACATATTTTTTTTTACTGAATTTTTTTTCTGCCTACGATATAATATTTAAAAAGACATTTTATAAGAAATAAAAGCAGCAATGAACATAAACTGTGAAGGTGGGAATAATTTTTAAAACTTAGCTTTTTGTTCTTGAGATTGTGCACGATGAAATTCTTGATAATAATCATATTTAAACTGCTACATAATACACTTTACAGTAGTTATGTGCTGCAATCTGTTAATAATGAATTGAAACAATACCAAGGTACTAATTGAATACTATTATTTGGTTTAAATATTCATTTTTGGAAAATTTAGACACATTTTTTGGACCGTCCCTAAAAAGGGACGCTAGCCATTAATTGGTTAAAACAGAAAATCATTGCAGGAACCGAGAGGATTTGGACCCGATTGCTCTAAAAGTGTCTTTCGGTATTTAAAAAAAAAAATAATAATAAGAAGATGAAGTTCAAATTCTGTTGATTCGAAGTTCCTCGCGGTTTCGCAGTCAACCAAATTGCTTTAAATTCATATTTAGATAACACAAATAATAAAAATATCTGTATAACACAATTGTAAAACACAAGTATAATTGCATAATAAAGTAATACAGCGACAATAGAGTATACAGCATTGTTGAGTAATTACAATATACATTAAACCTGTTGCAGAAAATAATTAAAAAATGTATTTTTTCCAGAATTACATAAGTGTTTATTCTTTTTTTTCCGTCATCATAGTTGACCTTGTAGTAAAGATTTATTTGTTTTACATTAGAATCAAATAAAGTAAATAATTAAACTTTCACTTTCCACGTGAAGAATGCCGCCCTAAAAGAGTTCAGCAACTATCGCATCATCTTCTACAAACTAATAGTCCAATAATTACCATAACAGAGATCAGATTTTATAAAATGCAGAATATGTGCGCAATATATATTACAGAACCTCAAGCTGCATATCAAACCTATGATTAAAGCAAATTCAGAAGTTTGCTTTTAAAATGAAAGACCCCGCATTCACTATTTAAGGCTGTAATTTGCATGCGATAATACTTTTCGTGACAAACTGCTTTTCTGAGAAACTAATGTGATAATTTTCATTGGAGAACGAAAGTACTTATAAGAGACGTGGCAAATTTAGAATTAGTATCAAGGGTAGCAAAATGTAACATCTTGCTGTTCAAAAAAAAGCAAGGTTCTGAAATCAGTCACCTAAGTCTGAATCATCTACATGCTGTCGAGGCAAACGAAAATGATAAAATTTCTTGTGATAGAAATTATCATGATATATTTCGCTTGAACAAGGCGAATTCTGAACCTTGCTTCTGAAAAAACAGAGCTCTGTCTTCACAATTGAATGATAAAACCTCTATAAGAGACCCATGAGTAGAGACCGACAAAAATTTAAATCTTACCAGGAGAACATACAAAAATGTAATAGCGTAGTTTTTTTTAATGAGTAGCAATCGAAAGAGCATTTTAAAACATGTTTCTGAACGCGTGCATTTTTGTCCTCCAGACCCTATTATCGAAATATGAGGTCTTAAAGTTTGTTGAAATTTTAAAGAAAAGTCGCCCAAATTTGCAAGTTTCAGCTAGTAATGGGAGACATTTTTCACATGATTTGTAGATTGATGTCCTGCACATGCAAAAAGTGAAAATGAGTGATAAATGTTTTGCCAAGTCTTTAAATGTAGTGCTTTTGGTAAAATTTCGTAAGATTTTAAGACTTTATGTCTCTATAACGGGCTGACAAGGGACCAAAAACGTTTAGATCAAGGATATTTCTAGAGATGCTCTTTTGATTAGTAACCGTGTGAACTTTTTCACTATCACACTAGTCGTGTGGTTCCCTGGTTAGGAGCCAGAAATCATTTTTAAGGTGCCAAAAAATTATATCTCAGTTTTCCTACCTATAATTTCATTTCACACTCAAGGGTCCCCCGTACCTACCACAGCTTCGTAGTTTAACCGGGATAGGGCCCTGAAGAGCGCTCTGTTCTTAATTTTGAACCAGAACCTAGGGTCGAGCAAACCCTAGGCCCAAGCACCCCTAGAGGTATCGTTTCACTTGGAGGACTTTGTGACCACGATATTTTTAACGCCTCCCAGCCACCATTAATCAAGACGGTGGATCTTTGATCGGCTGGGATCGAACCCGGGTCCCTCCAGACATGAGTCCGATGCCTTACCAATCGGGTCACCACGGCCTCCTACCTATAATCTATCATTTCAATTTTATCTATCTATCATTTATCATACGTTATTATATATCATCTAAGTTTGAAGGAAAATTCAGTGCAACATAACGTGTGAAAGATTCTTGTTCTGAACAGGCCGGTCATTTAGGGGGGCAGGGCTTTGGGAAATCAATGTATTGCCGTATAAGTGGGCGAGGTTTTTGCCACTTTTTGGCAAATTTTACATTGTGTATGCACCTTTTGCCTCCCCCTGGAAAAATTCGAAATGACGTCCCTGGTTCTGAAAAATCTGGGAGCTCGCCTAGTCTCCCAGCAACCTGATGCCTGGGATTTGTCGTACTCTGCCCATGAGTGTGGTAAATTTAGAGTTTAGCTTCGGAAAAGCAACTTTCTGAACAGACTATTAAATTACACACATTTTGAGACTAATGAAACTGAAAGCGTGCGTTTTTCTCCTGAATGAAGCTGTTGTGACAAATTTGCTAGAGCACATAACAAAGCCATGAGCAAGGCAAATTCTGATCCTTACTTTTAAAGAGCAAGGTTTTGAATTCCGCATTGAAGTTTGAGCCATTTGCATGCTACGACACATTTCAAGACAAATGGGAATGAATCACCCAGTCCTGGACTTCTCGGTTATCTTTAGGAGACAGTAGACAAAGCAAATGTAGTCACGTTAAAATGTAGAATTTACACGACATAGAGGACGAAGAGGGAAAACAAATTTGGCAAAGGGTCTCAGATTGTACTTGGATAAGCTTCAAGGCACCAGCCGCTCTTGGATGCCATTCAAAATCATCTCGACGATAAGTGAAAACGAGCCGGAACAATGTTCTCTAAGTATTAAAAAAATACATTATTTTGATCTTTTAGAATTTAAATGTTTTTCAAAAACATGAGTGTGATTCTGAAGCGTAAATCATTCTTGTATATAAAGATAAAAGTTGATAGCGGGTGCATCCGATGCTGCCATTGAAGTAACATTTATACGTCTTTTTAGAGTTCATATATACGACAAAACATATTGAAAAATAGGAAATTGATGTGTTTCGTAGATATGCATTAAGTTCTTTGTAGTAAATATTTCTAGAATCTTTAAGTCTTATTTTTTTTAAGTCATTGGTTAGATAAGAGCTTAAGTAGGAATGTCCACAATCCCAAGCGCGATGGCGCACACTTCTCAAATGCTGCAGAGCACTTCCCTAAGAACAAGCCTCCACACCCTCCCCCACCCCCCGACAAAAAAAAATGAGCTGAAAAGAAAGCCTTTGAAAATGACCCCATCCAGTAGCGTACATAGACTAAGGTGCGCCCCCCAGCAAGATTTTTAAGTGCGCCCCCCACCCCCTATTAAAATGTAAAAAATATTTTCCTCGTGTAACCTTTAGTGCTATTTTTCTGGATCGGGCGCCCTCAAACCTCTTGCGCCCCCCCGCGCCGCGGGGGTTGCGGGGGCGCTATGTACGCCACTGACCCCATCCCTTTATACATACATACGCGCGAGTATACTTCAAGTAAATGCCGTAAAAGTGAAGAACCAAAAATGTTGTGGTGATAGTGGGACTAATTCCTATTTGGTCAAGTGAAACTAGACCAGATCGATCTAAAAGGCTAAAAATATCGAAATATTTTCAAGTGGAATAATAATCAGTGGATCAGTCTTAGTCTCTTCATAGGAAAATCCTAGACACGGCAGAATGTGATTGGGAGAAAAAGGGGCGACTTAGGGCATGGCGGAAATCATCCTCAAAAACTAGACACCCATTTTTTTATTATTTTTTTTAACGCAAAAATTCATTTAGGTCCAATGCATTACCATATAAGTCATGCAGCATTTCCTTTAGAAACATTTTTTTAAGCGACTAGATTGCGCTTTCTCCATACTTTTCAGGTGCAAAAAGCAAAACGAAAAACATGTACGACCGAGGTTATACGATGTACAAAAATACATATTCTACTATTAAAATAATTCGGACTGAATCAGGATCAACTTTAACTGACGTAAGTAAAACAGTAACCACAGCTTTTTTCTGTCTGATACAGTGGTTGGAAAAACTACATATTTTTCGTAGCGAACTACGACTACAACTACTTTCTTATAAATGTAGTTAACTACAGCTACAACTACTTTGTTTTAAATGTAGCGAGCTACACTACTTTTGAAATGTAGTTGCTACTTCGCTACTTTTTAAAAAATAAATAAATAACAAGAATACACCGATTGAAGATCGACCGAAAAAATTCGAAAAGTGGTTTAGATTAAAAAATTACCTCATTCGAATATGGAATAAAAATAGGAATTGTCTTTGAATTTATTTGTTACTTTTCCTTTTTGTTGATTTTTTTTTGCTAAAATTTATCCTTTTTAGATTTTTTTTACAACTTTTACGAATATTCGCTACAAGAAAAACCTTGTTTTTTTCCTTCGTTCTCTTTTTTTTAAAATTTTCTTCATTTATTTATTTATTTATTTTATTTAAAAGTAGTTTTCAGAAATCGCTACAAACTACAATTTTTTTGTATCGCGCTACTCACTACTCTACTTTTTTTAAAAAGTAGTATGCTACACTACAAACTACTAAAAAATGTAGCTACTACAGTAGTTTCGCTACTTGTAGCGCGCTACTTCCGACCACTGGTCTGATATGAAATTACGCGCCAAAGAGACACGCGCCAACAAGCCAAACCTGGTTACAATAAAGCGCAAGTATTAAGACGCGTGTCAGTATTTAATTAAGTGCAATGACATATCAACAAGATTGCATTCCTTTCTACCCAGGTGGTTTATATTGCAGGGCGTTGCTTTTTACATGGAAGCGCCACCCAACTCGAAAACAGCATTAACTCCACATGATCCAGTAATGTCAATTATGTCAATTTCCGCTGCTTGTTGCGTTAATTTCTAATCATTTATCAGGAGGCACCAGAGCCGTTTCAAAAAGGAGCTCGACAAACTGCCCTGATTAATTAATTTTCAACCACCATTTTGTTATTGTTATAAAAATTATTTATTCCCCCCCCCCCCCTCCAAAAAAATCAAGCCATGCGAAATATTTTTCTCAAGAATGATGCTCACTGTGCATCACTTCTCCGATAATTTTTCACTCAGCCCAACTTAACGTTTTGCTACAACAGAGCAGGAGTCCGTGATCCAGCATCATGTCTGGATATTGTAGACATGTGCTCATCCTAAAATCCCGTCACGGTGGGAATGTACTCTACTTAAATGTCTGATGGCGTCAGTAAGGCGCGAACTTGCGCACGGTTCGCCTTTATGTCCTGCCATTGGCAAGTGATCAAGCTCAGGGCCCACTTCTAAGCCACATTGCACAAGTGGTCAGTTGCCAGCCGTGCTGTAGGAGGGGACGCCGTCCCCTAAAAAATATTTGGTTTTTCATTATTGAGATAATCCAAATGTAATGTTAATTGGTTTCAATCCACCTTTACATTCGCTAAAATCAATTGAAGAGTTCCCCCAAACCCCCAAAAAAGTGAGTCCTCCAATATTTTTTCCAACTGCACTCCACGATTTTAACTTTTCTCATTAGACAAAGGGCTCGGGATACAATTCAACGTTTAACTCTTTTGGGTAAGTGCTCAGAACTCCGTTTTTTTTCTAGCCACAATGAACAAGGGCTCAACTGCGCAAAGTAACAGCAAAAAATATAACGCAGCAAACCCACCATGTTGGAAACAAAAAGCCAGAATAAGAAAAGGCATAGTAAATGAAATAGTCTTTTAAACACAGACGACAGCCGTCAAAAAGTAACTAGATTTCAAAGAAGATAGAAAATTATACCCACAGGAGCACTGATTTTCTTGTCAAAGCTGATAGGAAAACATGACAGAGGGTAAAAAGTTCTTTTTTTTTTTTTTTTTGGAATTACTACACCACAAGGTTATAAATCATAAATATTGAAACGGACTGAAAAAGCATATAAAGACAAAATAATCCCGGGTAATAGCTAATGGCGTGGGAGGCTGTCTTATAAATTAAGGTTAAGAGGATAGCAACTATTGCTTGTTCACAATTTATTTATTTGGAAAGGGAGACAACATATCTAATCCACGCATAAGTTGATAAAAGATGCGAATATTTAAGGCAGGAATTCTCAAACAACTGATCCGATAGGACCGGCAACAACCCGCGGAAAAAGTTGACCGATTTTAGAAGATTCTTGCATGTGCTCGTGAAAAACATTTCCGTATTAAAATATTATATATATATATATATATATATATATATATATATATATATATATATATATATATATATTTGCTATTACTTTAACATTGTGATTACACTTCGTAAACTGCTGTGATTTTCTTAAAGGTTTATTTATTTATGTTTATAATAACTATAACTACGTATTTTTACGTTTGAATATTATTAGAAGCAGTGGCGTACGCAGACAAATCATTTCAGGGGCGGGGGTGGGGGGGGGGGCTGAGTCAAGACTCTTTGAGGGGAGAAGCACCTCATGAAATGTAGCTAAGAAAAGTAAATGTCTCGAATTTCTGCTTTAATGTCTATTTAAATCGACAAAAATACATCATTAAAAAAACATTTTTTTTTCATTAAAATTGGGAAGAAAGCGTTTTGATGGACACTGAGAATGATAATTTCAAATTAAAAAAAAATTCTTCATTGAAAGAGGTGTTGCTGAAACACTTGTTTGCAATATTTTGGCAAATTACGCTCTAATTTCGTTAATTTTGCAGTTTATTTTACTATTGTTTCCAATAGTGTGGGTTCAATCAATTTTATAAAATTTATTTAAGAGAATTAGGTGACTTGAAAACATTAATCGGCATAGATTTGCAATAAAAATGAACAAAATAGAAAAAAAGGATAATCATGAGCGTACAGTAAAATAGACATGTCAAAACAAAAAAATCTTTCTTTTAATTTATCCTATGCTTAATTATCTGTTCTGAAAGCTTTTCTCATTTTGGGATTTCAAAAAAAAAAGAAATAATAATAATAATGAAAATTTTTAAATTCGTTTTGAAATTTTCGGAGGGGGCTGCAGCCTTAGCAGCCCACCCTCTGAGTACGCCACTGATTAGAAGTAAAACTTTAACTTTTGCAATCAACTCATGAAATAGTTCTTCGGGCTGCCACTTTGTCAAGTGGTCAAAGAAGTCTCACTGGTTGGGGAGGTTCCGAGTTCGAATTCCGGCTCGGGCATGGTTGTACTTTCTCTCTCATGTGTTTGCCATTTCTCATGTGTTTGCCATGTTGTTTGTTGCACCGTGAATGGTTGCCTACTAGGGTGGGGCGAAAAATAAAAAAATTTTCAGATCAACTTCTAATAGTTGCCAAAAGTTGTCTTTGGTAATAGTTAGCTTTTGTGCAAATTTTGAGAAAAATCGGTTAATATCTTCAGGGGGCGCTGAGATCGCAAAGTTTTACCATAGCTTTTATAGGGATTTTATGATTAAAATATGAAAAACAATGCCGTTAGCTAATCTCATTGCATTTTTTTACTCATAAGATATATTCATGCATTCAAAGCATATAAAATACCTCACAAAAATTATTTTATATGATATATTTATATTTCAAGCATCTTAAAAAGAAACAAAACAGCGAAAAATAGTGATTTTTAGGACAATATGAAATAAAAACTGAATTTTTTTTACAAAATGTGACATAAAAATTATGAAATTGCAAACATATGACAACATTAAACAGCATTACTTAAAAATAAATGAAATATGTTTTTAAAAATATGTACAAATGTACAAAACGTACATGATACGAAAATTTTATATGTCACAGTTTGAGCTTTCCCAAAAAATCTTTTTTATTTTCAAAGAAAGGGCTACTCGTGCACGAACGAAACCATCCCTCATTTCTATTCCACTTATGGTCAGTGCTGCATCCGTCACCAACTTGAAGCTGTGTTCCACGGATTGAATATGACAAATAAATGTCCACATGTTTCAAAGAAAATGGGGAACATCTCCGGTTTTCACCATGTAACTTGTCTTCAGATGGCATCATTATTATAGGAGGTTCTGTTATAAGCACGTTTTCAAACTGCCAATTTATCAAGAGTGCATAGTCGGAAGAACAGTTTATCTCAAAAATGATAAAAGTGTGGATGTCATTATAATACAGCGAATTGGTGTTTCTTACTCTTAAAATTTGACGAGCAACTAGTTGCCGTGCATGCCTTCGATCATCATTTAACATTGCCAGCAAAATTTTTTCAGTGCAGACAAAAACAAAACAAAACAAATCTATTCTCTGAATAACTGGCTCGATGACATGTAACAGGGCGTCTATTAAACAATGCGACCGGTAGAATAGCTTGCCACAAGTTTCGTGCACAATCCTTGCATGATGAGTTGTACCTAATGAGAAAACAGCAAGGTGCACATTTAACAATGACTGAAACTAGCATTTTTAAGTTTGCTGTCGGATATTCTGTGCCGAAGTTCAAGCGGAAATTTGATTGACTGTCATGAGCCATCTATAATGACTCCAAGAACTAGGTACTGTTTCAGAAAGATGTATGGAGCGGTTGGCGCTAATAAAGGCTTCAAATATTTCCAGTAAATATTTTGGTCTGTTCTTAGGTCAGTTGGCATGTTTTGCATATTGTGCTCAACTGCCTCATATTTCACTATAGTTAGGGGTTCGCAGCCTGTCAACATTTTGCCAATAGAACTGCTGAACCCACGGGGACCAGTTGTTCATCCATCTGAGTATTCTACTAAGTGGAGAAGAAGCAATTCACTGCCATGAAGCTAACACATTAACCACGGCAATGGTCTATTAAAAATGTTTCAAGACGTTATATTTAGCCACCTTTGCTAATACCAGAACTTCCCATAACAATGATACCATCTGAAGACGAGCTACATGACTTGAAAACCGGAGATGTTCCCCATTTTCTTCGAAACATATGAACATTTACTTGTGATACTCTATCCGTGGAATCTAGCGTAAAGTTGGTGACGGATGCATCACTGACCATAAGTGGAATAGAAACGAGGGATGGTTTCGTTCGTGCACGTTTAAAGGCTCGAAGCCTTTCCTTGAAAATAAAAAAGATTTTTTGTGAAAGCTCAAAATGTATGACACATAAAATTTTCGTTTCATGTACGTTTTGTACATTTGTACATATTTTTAAAAACATAATTCATTTATTTTTAAGTAATGCTGTTTAATGTTGTCATATGTTTGCAGTTTCATAATTTGTATGTCACATTTCGTAAAAAAAAAATCAGTTTTTCCTTAATATTGTCCTAAAAATCACTATTTTTCACTGTTTTGTTTCTTTTTAAGACATTTGAAATATAAATATATCATGTAAAATAATTTTTGTGAGTTCTTTCTTGTGCTTTGAATGCCTGAATATATCCTATGAGTGAAAAAATGCAATGAGATTAGCTAACGGCATTATTTTTCATATTTTAACGATAAAATCCCTATAAAAGCTATGGTAAAACTTTGCGATCGCAGCGCCCCCTGAAGATATAAACCGATTTTTCTCAAAATTTGCACAAAAGCTAACTATCACCAAAGACAACTTTTGGCAACTATTAGAAGTTGATCGGAAAAAATTTTTATTTTTCGCCCCACCCTATTGCCTACTCAATAAAAAGGGTCGTTATGGAATGTGTGTGCCGTGGAAGTCGGACTTCACACCAAATTACGGTAAAGTTGGAAACGTGAAACAAAACTTAGGGAAAAAAAAGTAGCAATCGGAAGAAGGTAGTGACACATGTTCTTGGACGCATAAATCATTTGTCCTCGTCTCTCTGTTATCAAGATAAAAGGATGCTATACGTTTAAGAAAAATTGCCAAATTTAAAGACTTATTGAGAAATGAGAGGTACCATGCGACTTCACCATTTGCATTTGGCAATGAGATGAAGGCGTATAGTCTATGTGTTCGAAAAGATGCTTTTCTACGTTCTTTCGACTGCTTACTTATTTAGATTTTTTCATTATCGCACTATCGTATGTTCTAAGTTTTTTCGACTGCTACTTATTTAGATTTTTTCATTATCGCACTATCGTATGGTTTCCTGGTTAGGCAGGAAGGAATTTTGCTTCGGTAAGATTTGCTAGCGGTGCTTTAACCCTCTTGGCACCCTGGACCTCATATGAGGCTCCTACTTTTGAACTCAATTTTGGAAGAAGTAAACACTTAAAATTATTTTTTTTTCCGTCAGTGACTCCACCCATTCATGTAGATCACATATGAGGCTCCTAAGTGAAAAAAAAATCATTTTAAGTGTTTACTTCTTCCAAAATTGAGTTCAAAAATAGGAGCCTCATATGAGGTCCAGGGTGCCGAGAGGGTTAACGCATCAGATTATTATGATATTACAGGTAATATTTCTAGGCGTTTTGTAACTCTTAATGAACCTTTTTTTTTTTTTTTTTTTTTGTAGCAAAATGAGCACTTGTTACAACATATACACTAGATTATTATCCTCAATAAATGAAAAAAAAACTTCTACTTCCCATTTTTCTGAGTTTCTAGCACTACGGTAGCTAAAATCAGTTTCACAAACACGGATCCCGCCGTATGGAATACGTACGCATTTGTCAACATTGCATAACTATGTTCAATCATTGTCAAACTACTTATCAAACAAAAAATTGGCGGTAATTTTGTGCGACATTGTCGTACAAACGAACACGTCTATTTATCCAATCACGCCATTATTGTCATCTTCAGATTGCATCAAAGGCAAACGAAACAAAGAGCAGAAATCAATATCAAACACACCATAACACCTGCTCGGAATAACGAGCACCGGACATTCGATTCGCACCCATGCACGACCAACAAGGCATGGTAGGTTCCCAAACGATCACGTAAACTGGCGATCCTATCTTCATCAGTCACGTGACCACACTTTCCTCAGTCCATCGTCCGAGACAAGAATAACATCATCTCATCATCTCCGGGCCACTTTTAAATGGAAAAGAGTAACAAAAGAGCGGTCAGAAGTACAAGGTGACGGCCGCTATTAAAGGGTTGGGTACTTCTCGAATCTTCCGACTGCATCTCCCCCTTAAAGGCAGCAGTTAATGGGTTGCAGTTAAATTTTTGTTTTGGTTTTCATAAACGAGTTCCACGGGATCGAATTTCAGAGCGGAGTTGAGCTGCATTGTTCTGATAAAGAGGTTTATACAGTCTTTCTTTTCAGGCGTAGATTTAAATCTTATGATGGATTGAGCAATCTAAGTCTTTCTTGTACATGGTTAATTTTAAATTATAATGAACTCATCTACAAAAGAACCTATTTTAGTTGGGCACCGTAACTAATTTGTATCTTTAAATTTGTTTTACTCCAACAAATAAATTATTTAAATTTTTTCAGAGAACTTCGTGCAGTGAATCATTCATAGCGTTTAACTAACTATGTTCTCATGCTGTAATGTTCTGTAACAATTTAGGAAACGCATTGAAAGTAACATACTTCTTTGTTACAAAAACTTCAATAAGAATAAGAGCTCTAATCTTTGACAATTAAGAGGGTCTTTCCTAAAATTCTTTGCATTGAGAAATACTATCTCTAAACAAAGCTAGTTGACGCAACGTAGCTCATTTTTGGGGGCTTTTACGCTTTAAAAACCAATAACAGAGCAAAGAAAAGATTTGTAAAGCTAAGACAAATTATCTTTCAAAACAAACTTGATAGCTTTTAATTGATTTGGAAGCAATTACACTTCTTCCCATTAGCTAAAATAATAATAATAATAACGTAGCCTTAAAATTGTCAAAAATGCTTCCCAACTTCATTTAGAAATGATGAAACTCAGTAGAAACAAATACAAAATGTAATTTTAAAAAATAAATAAGTAAATCAGGGTAAAAAGAGCCTGTACTAGAATTGACAGGAAGGAAAAAAAAACTGAAACAAAGAATTCCAATAATATGAAACAAAGAAAAAGCAATACACATAAAACATTAAACAAAAATACAAAAGCTATAATTCTTCTGAATGAAAAGGAATGAGCTAATTATTTTGCTCTAAGTCAATTCCCGCATTATTTCTTTTTCCTCCAGAAACTCTATGACTGCTGCATTAATTCCTGTTATTTTTGGAAAAAAAAAAATGCCTTGCGATTATCGTCGTATTCTTGTCCCTCCCTTTCTCTCTCTCTCTTTCAATCGAGATTTTCCAAAAAAGAACAAATCAAAAATTTTGAGGGGGGTATATTGCATTACTATAAGGAATACATTTCATTGTTATTACCCAATATACTCGTGAAAAAAACGAAACCATTTTCGGGCATAAGTTTAACGTTGAAAAGGTGAGGAAGTAAGTACTTATGCAGCAATAAATGTAAAAAAAAAAACTCAAAAAATCACGATGATCAATATGTAAAAAGGCAGTAAAGAATTGCTTGCTCAGTTCCCTAATGCTAATAACTTCACCGTTCATGTTTGAAAATTTTAATTTATCGCTCAAACGTGTCAAAATGCAGATTGCCGTTCTGAATTTGAATATTAGTTGAAGTTGAGTTATTTCACCATTATTTAATCAGATATTGCTTTTTAGATCAGCAATGCACATAGCATCGGATTTCATGCTTATCAACGATGATTCATCAGAAATCGAGAAATGAAAGGAGAAATGCTGTTCGACATGTTTTCGGCTCTATTTACTCTTCTCTATCTTTTCGCTAAAGAAGTTAAAGAACTGACTGATAAAAAAGTATATACTGTTCTCTTATTGCTAAGCAGCGATCAGAGAGAGACAACTCACTGATTTAGTATACCGACCTCGAGTGCGCTCCCCCCCCCCCCCGGAATAGTCAAATTTTTATTATTATTATGTATTTTGAGTCATAACACCTAAATTATTCCAGTTTGTCAAAAATTTTGATTTTAACATTAAATCCATTCTCTCAATTTCGAAATATCTATCAAGTTTTGGAAATAAAACCCGAAATTTAAAACGTACTCTGACGACAAAAACTATTAAGAAACTTAAAATGATCGTTCGCAGCCTGAAAATACTCTGAAACTCACTGTTATCGTCTGAGACGTGAACTTATTTCCAAAAATTCAAAAATATCATTCGGCACTACAAAAAAAAATTTTTCGGGCAAAAACCATAATGGGTGGAGCACACAGCAATGGAGCTCGGGCTAAGAAGGGGTCATGGAGAAAGATTAAAACTCACTTTTAAATTGACAAAAGTAGGAGAAGGTATACAGCATGATCTCCCAAGAGGGCCGGGTAATTAATGTTGTCCTGCCCCCCCCCCCCTCTTTAAAAAACTTCTAGAAATTTTAAAACTTCACTAGGCTATTGAGCCTTTGAAATTCTTAATGCCTCGTATTTGAAAATAGCCTTTTAAACTCAAAAACATTGTTAGGAGCTTGACAATTCGCTCTGAACTCAAAACTACCATCAGACGGTTAAGAATACTAATATCGTTTTATTTTTGAATTTGTTCCTGAAAAGTCAATATTTTCAGCGTTTGAAAATAGTCTCGGCAATTTAAAAATATCATCAAGCTCTTTAAAAAGTTTCACAGAAATTTAAAAGCAACCTTTGACTCAAAAAAGAAAATTTCAGGAAATAAAAAGCATCACCTGAAATTAAAAAATATTTCGTCATGTGAAATTCGCGAAAATACTGTCTGGTATTTGACAATCTTATAAAATCAAAAATAATTAGGTATTTGGAAATTAACTATGAAACTAGAACCAACGCTTGAAAATACTTTATGAAGCTTTAAAATATTATTTGCGCAATAAAATATTCTGAAATTCAAAAATATCATCCGGTGTTTCAATACATTTCCAGAGAATAGCAAAGCCATTATATGAAGCCCGAGAGGTTTCTCAGAAATAGACATACAAGACCAAATAAAGGAAGAAATCCCACGCAAAAGAGAAGATTCCACCACGCATCAGTTGAATCAAGAAAAGGCCAGTGAAACCCAACGCTGGCATAGAAAACAAAAGATAACATGCTTCACAATTACTTTTTAATCTTAACCCGTTCAAATTGACCTTAATATCCTCAGAACAGCGTGACAGCATCCCAAGAACAAAATAAAAGAATCCCTAGAAAAGAATCACGACTCGGAGCAAGAGAAACCAGTTCGAAACCCAACACCGCTTGACACGGCTTGCTCCGGAAGCACCAAGCTGCATACTAATTCAACATCTGAAGCCACTGGATGCGGCTGAAATTTTTTGAGCGATATCACTTTTCATGCTTTTGTTTTCTTCGAAGAACTGCGCAAGCGCAAACCTTCCCTGAGGAATTAGTTGCGCAAAGGATGCTTCTCTTGTTCTGACCATCGAAAAGTGAACACAAATAGAATGGAAACCTCCTTGATAAATCATCACACCAGAACAACAGTAAAATGCCTGACTTATTTTCATGGATATACGGTTGCTCTAAGACGACGTCATAACGACGTCTCGAAGACGTCAAAATCGGCAACAGTACATAGCATGACCAATAACGTCATTCTGTGCGCGATAGGTTGGTGAAGTTATGGTGAAGTAATTGTAACGGCAAATAATTTTTTTCACACATCAAAGAGTTAGATTAATGATACCAAGGACGGGTACAAGCAGGCCCGTCATTTCGGGGTTCAGGGGGGGGGTTCAATTAACCCCCCCTGAACCCCGATTTTGGGAAATTAATGTATTTTCTGCAAGTAGGCGTGCTTTTTGCCATTTCTTGGGAAATTTACATAGTGTATCCACTCTTTGCCCCCCCCCCCCCGTGGAAAAATTCGAAATGACGGTCCTGGGTACAAGGGAAGGACGATGCGGGGGTGGGGAGATCCCCCCTCTTTTGAGGGACCACAAATTTTCGACACTGACATGAAATCTGAAATTGTAGACGATCTTCGATGATGTTTTTGAGGGGACCGGGTCAGCCATGCCTAAAAATGTTTCAGAATTGAAAGTCAGAAAAAAAAATTGCAGTCCATTATTGATGAAGCAGAAAGTAAGCGCACCTAAACCAGGGCTAAGGCAGCTTTGCTTTTGCACATCATTGATGAAGTTGGGGACTAAAATAGTGTTCGGAACTCCTTCTCGAAATATTTTTCGACATTGATTTTTTTTTTTTTTTTTTTTTATTGAGACGATCTTCGATGATTCTAGGAAGATAGAGGTTCGAGGCACCCATCTTCATGAATTTGCTGTGCCACAATTTATCTATATTGAAGTTCAAAAACGCTATTTTAGATGACCTTCGATGATATTAGGAGAAGAGGCGGAGAGATTCTTTAGTTCAACTCCGGAAATGTTTCGGAATTCATTCCGAAACATTTACCCAACATCCGTAAACTAGGATATGTAGTAAAGGGTAACTAATCAAAATCAATCGCTCCTCCCTTGAGAAATTTCTGGATGCGCCCTAGGGAGATATAAACATTAATAAACCAAAAAATAAAATCTGCAAATTATTGCAGAGCTGCCAACATTGAAAGCTGGAAATAAGGGAAAATTCTGCGTTAACAAATTAAACAATAAAACTGAGTGCAAAAAGGATTTTTTTAATATCACGCTCACTGGGTGCAATAGTGGCACATCAACAAATTCTTAGTTTTGGGGAAATTACTGATTTATAAAGAGAAGTTGGTTGATTTCAATGTTTCATATCAACTCTCTCGATTAATTAAAAAAATTGTATTGGTTAACACTTTTGAACAGTATTGTTAGTTGATAAAATACAAAATGCTAGTAATAATGGCACAATTTACTAAAAATAACCATTTTTTGACATGTGCCACTATTGCACCCAGTGAGCGATATGAGAGGTTATATCTTAAATTAGAACCCGAAATTCAGATTACTATTTTACTTTCTTTTTTACTTTCTTTTTTTTGAAGTTTAAAAACACAACAATTTAGCCAAAAATAAAAATGTTTCAAAAATGGCATAAGTTTGTTTTTTTCTCACAAATGATAATAAATATTCCTTGCAGCAGAAAAAAAAATGGTAAAATTCAGAAACAAATCCGAAAAGTTTATAGCGTTTTATGGGAAATAAAGGAGGAAAAGGAAATAAAGATGTTTCGGACATACACAATTTTCTTACTTGTTTATGAATAGGTTTCGTTTTTGAGATCCTAACTAGATAGCTGTAGGGATTTCCCGAAAATTCTGCTAACAATATTAAAAAAAAAATAAGGAAAATTAGTTGTTTTAACAAAAATTAGTTGTCTTTATAAAAAATACTTTTGTACGGAGTTCGAAAGCAGGAATCAAAATTCGGGAGTTATCCGAACGAATCCTGAGAGTTAACGGCAATGCAATTACATACGCGTGTTTCGAGTTGATAAGGAACTGTGCAGAGCACGTGAGCTCAGCACCTAGAAGCCGCCCTAGTCAAAATTGAAAAAATAGAAACAGCTACAGCAAAACAGTAAGGTCAACCCAAATCAGTTTCAGGGAAAGAGCTGGTAATAATAGCCCTCGAAGGTGACGCTACACAATATGATCAAGAAATAAATCAATGAACGCCTACTTACTCAAAACTCCAGCCTCTCACTACCTAAGAAAAATGCAATAGCCTCCCCCTCCTCTCCCTTAATTATGCTGTTTCCCCTTTATACATTATTATTAAGGTTTCTTTCGCACCAAATAAGTATTTGCCCCCACTTTTACCATGAAATTCAATTTTGCTCTAAAAGTTTACGGCTGTGGGTACTTGCGCAACGAAATACAAGCAGCGGGATTCGAACCTGCCTTCGTAAGGCCCGGTTTCCTAGGAGTGAAATCGTCGATCTTTGGCGAGGCGACAGACGCCGCCGCCTTCTGCGCATGCGCCTGAGCCGCAGAGTGACGTCGCTTCATGCCACGCTCCAATCAAACTGGTTCTGATTCCAGCGTGCGTCGCGCCCGGCGTCAGCGACGATTCTAGGAAACCAGCCCTTTATTCTTCAAGCCCAGTGGCATACGCAGAAAAATCATTTTAGGGGGGGGGGGCTGAACCGAGACTTAGAGAGGAGGGGGCAAGGCACCTCATAAAATGTAGCTAAGAAAAGTAAATGTTTCCAGTTTCTGATGTCAATGCTAATTTCAGATGACAAAATACATCATTAAAAATACTTTTTATTGTTAAAAATAAAGCGTTTTGATAAAATAGAAAATGATAAAATTGAAATTTGAAAAGATTACTTTGTTGAAGAAGGGGGGGGGTGTTCCTTAAACAAGTGAATGCAATATTTTTTCAAATTTGAGCTTTGATAACATTAATTTTGCGATTGATTTTATTATATTATTAACATTGGGTTTCAATCACATATTTGTTGAAATTTATTTAACAGAATTAGAACAAGCATTAATCAGTGTTTCTGAAACATATTTGGAACATGTGTCACCAAAATTAAATTGAAGCGGCAAGTGGATAAAGGTGATATGTGACAATTTCAGTTTTACTTACTTTATACTATGGATGAAGGTGTTAAGGTAATATTTTTTTAAAGCTTTTTCTAGAAATTAAAAATATTGTCACACATAACCTTTATTCAATTACTCCTTCAATTGTGTTTGTGAGTTTACGCAATTGAACATACACTAGTTTGAATTTGTGTAAATCGGCGAAATTCTAATGTCACAGATCACCTTTATGTACTTGCCCCTTCAATTATAAGAACGTGCACGACACATACAGAAACAAGAAGTTCTGTCAAGAACTAAACGAGCCTACTTTCCCGTACATCGACATCGGCATTCTCGCATCTGATCATTATTCTCTTCATTATCTGAGACTGAAAATTATGTCAAACATACCTTTTTAGCACTTAGAGCTGATTTCGAAAAGCAAAATATACCCCTCTCATCAGATGAAATAGACACGTAAAAAGTAATTAACGAATAAATAAAGTTTTGTCGCACCTTTTAAAGAGTGTAACTATTACAGTTCCTCCGTAGAAAAAATCCTCCATCGTTTTCAAAGAAAAAATAATAATAATAATAATAATATTAATAATAATAATAATTTAAAAAAATATTTATAAAAGTACAAAGATCATCAAAACACATTTTATCAAAGAAAAAAAAAGAAAAAAAAAAAAAAAAACTCGTCCGTTAATAAAATGTCTGGAATTTCACTTTTAATCCGTTGCCAGTTGTTAAATATAAATAAAGAATAAAATGTTCCCGTGAATGAAAAATTTATGTTACAAAAAATATCGTCTGCAAAAAAAAAAAAATAATAATAATAATAATAATAATAATAAATAAAATAAAACAAATGAATAAATAAACAAAAAATCGTCTGCACGTTCAGTCATTTTTTTTCTGAGCCTGCATTTCCCCATGTTCGCGGAGTCGGAATCAGAGTCCTCACAGAAGATTACTCAGAAAAGTACTTTACAAACATTATTTATCAAAACCATTTTCTTACAAAGTTAGTTTGAAGGAAATTCGACTTTAAGTTCAGGATCAACATTCAACTTAATTCCCCGTAGACGCTAATGTTAATTTTTTTTTTCTGAACGGTTCACTATTGAACGAAAAATGGTTTAAATCAAAAAGCGAAATATGTGAATGTATGGGAAAGCCTCTCCGAGATCTTTCAAACAAAAAAAAGTTTATTCCATTCGGACGGTTCACTCAAAAGTTATTAGGTGGGGAAAGGTTGCTTGAACGGTTCAATGTTGAACGAAAAATTGTTCAAATTGGAAATGTAGATACGGGAATGAAGTATCCTTGATGAGATATTTCGAACAAAAAAAAGTTTGTTCAAATCGGATTGTTCACTCAAAAGTTAGTATCGCGGGACAGGTTGTTTGAACGGTTCAAAGTTGAACCAAAAATTGTTCAAATCGAAAAATCAAATATGGGAATGAGCTGTACCCTCCGAGATCTTTCGAACAAAAAAAAGTTTATTCCATTCGGACGGTTCACTCAAAAGTTATTAGGTGGGGAAAGGTTGCTTGAACGGTTCAATGTTGAACCAAAAATGTTCAAATTGAAAATTTCAATACGGTAATAAAGTATCCTTGCCGAAATGCTTCGAACAAAAAAAGTTTGTTTAAATCTGACTGTTCATTCAAAAGTTATTAGGGGTGACACCTTGTTTGAACGGTTCAATGTTGAACGAAACATTGTTCAAATCGAAAATGTAGATACGGGAATGAAGTATCCTTCAAAAGATCTTTCGAACAAAAAAAAGTTTGTTCAAATCGGACTGTTCATTCAAAAGTTAGCATCGCGGGACAGGTTGTTTGAACGGTTCAAAGTTGAACCAAAAATTGTTCAAATCGAAAAATCAAATATGGGAATGAGCTGTACTCGCCGAGATTTTTCCAACAAAAAAAAGTTTGTCCAAATCGGAATGTTCATTCAAAAGTTATTAGGGGGGGGACAGACAGACAGACCGATAGACCGACAGACCGACCGACCGACCGACCGGCACACAAATTCCCCATCTCAATACCCTACTTTCAAATTTTTAATTTTTCGATATTCATTTTACCTTTTTATTTTTTTAACTTGACGATATTTTTTGGACTTGGCGATATTTTTTTAACTTGGCGATATTTTTTGGACTTGGCGATATTTTTAGATGCATTAAGCTACTTTTAATACTTTTTTCGTCTTCCTTTTATTTTTAACGGGAAAGTAGGCTAAAAAGGAGAGATTAAAAAAAAAAAAGAATAAGAAAGAATTTAATTTTTTTCCTTTCTTTTAATTTTGTCCCATACTTAATTTTTTTTTCAAAAAGAATTTCATGATTTGATTTCAGCAAGGAAGGAGAAATAAATAAACAAATAAATTTAACTAAATGATTTCGGCTTAAATTTCTAAAATTTGTTTGGAAAATTTCGGAGGGGACTGCAGCCCTATTAGCCCACACCCCGAGTACGCCACTGGCTAAGCCCCATACTAAATGCGACTCGAAGGAGAAAGGGGAAAGGTAAATATTGCAATTGCTAATTTGTTCCGGGAAAATTTGTAAAAAAATTATCTCTGTCTGTGTAAACATTCCATTTTACAGCAAATAATTACCGTACGTATTTCTGAATTTTTAACAGTATGGTGGCATTCAAAAAAAGGAGGTAGATAAAAGACATTCATGAATGTGACGTCAAACTTGACGTCACACCAAGAGGCAAATAAAAATTAGCCGTCAAAAATGTAGAACATCTCGTCTGTAAAAAATAATTGCTCCAGACGGAACAATGGCTCAAGTTGCACAACGTTCTTTCAATAAACCGCGTGGGTCGTAAAACTGATATTTACAAAAAGGTAATTAATCCGTAAAAGCACATGAACGCCATTATTCGGCGAAAAATACGCCTCGTGCATTTATTTTCGCTTTTCTATCACGTGTAGAATTTTTCCGTCTCTCATTACCAGTGCGTTGAACTTGTCTCCATTAATTGAATTTCCTGCTCTCTGCGACGGTTTAATCATCCAACTACACAAAGGAGGCCCCAGTCGTCATTTAAAAACGAACACAGAAAATGGAATGGATCCTGCGTCAGATGAAGAGGAAATTTTTATTCATTTCAAAATCCTTTTATGTTCCACTGCTGCAACTGTCACTCCGAAGTTCTCGAAAACACTCGGCGAGGTAATTACTGCAGTTTTGCTAGCTTGGTGTTTCGCACGAATTAATGCGGTGTTTCAGGAGTACATATAAGCGTGTTCACTAATTAATACGAATCGCTTTGTATTATTGATTTTTAAAAATATTTACTTGAAAACAGTTACATTTTCACGCATATTATTACAAATGACTCTCTGTACTTAGAATTCAACAAGAACTCAAACTCAAAAATAGGGGTGTTGGGTACAGTGGCGTATCCAGGGGGGTGCCAAGGGACCAATGCACCCCCCAAGATTTTGTAAGACTATAAAAAATGGTGGCAACGAATTTTGAAAAACATGTAACCTTCATGTAAATATGCTTCAGGTTTTTTCAATGAAAAATACTTTATGGACACTGAAATATTATCATATTATTTTCAGTTTTCGACAAGAAGAAGCAAAACTAATTGTTATTCTGTAATTGTAGAAATGTAAGAGGAAAATGAGCGATGTACCCGCGCCTTATTGTTCTTGCATGATATTAAAAAATTAGATCGAAATACTGCGTTTTTAAAGTTTCACCATATTTCTTGATTTTTTTCCTTTCTCATCACAATGTCGATGTTCGATGTGCACCCCCCAAAATCAATTCCTGAATACGCCACTAGTTGGGTAAGATAACAATAAGGGGAAGAATAATAAAAAGCATTTTGAGCCGTGTCAAACAACGTGGAACGATGCTAATTTCAAATACCTATAGCTGAATTTGTCAAAGAGAATATATAGCAAATGCAAGTTTTAAACTGAAAACTTCGGAAATTTATCCCCCACAACCCATCTACCCTTCTTTAAGTGGAACTGTTCGCAAGTGCTAGGTGCGGCTTTCACGGACGGACAGTAATTAAATGTCCTTTTGCAATGAAAAAAAAAAAAGCGTTCGTGTTATACCGATCCAAAATATTTGCTTGCTATCTTTTGCCAATTTGTGTATTTAATAATGCTTAATTTCTTTATAAACGGAATTAGTTTTTAAAATTTAAAATAAAAATAATAATATTTGTTCCCAGTTTATAGTCATAGTTTTAAACAGACTCTCACAACCGGATTATGGGACTAGAAAGTTAGTTTTCAGTCAAATAGTTTTCATCCAATAATTTTTTAAAAATATTTGATAAAAATGTCAAATTTATTAATTTATGCAGATTGCACAAATTTTATGTCACAGGTTTCTATTTGCTTTCGCTGATCTTACTTTTGCAGCAAAACAGGCATTTCTATTTTATTCGCCAGCTGTTTTATAACCGACGAAATTTAAAACGTGCGCAACTCCCGATGTCTCCAGTTAAATCCTATTAATGTTTAAACATTACTTTGAAAAAGGAAATGGTTTAGTACAACATCTGTACTTATCTATACACATAATAAAAGTGCGTGGTATTTTTATATTTGGTATTGTTTTATTATTTTTTAAGGTGTTTTTTTTTTTTTTTTTTTTTTTTTTTTCTAATGTAGTAGGTACATAGGTTTCAAATAAGTCTCCTCACAACTTTATAAGAGAGTCGCCTCGGCGGCGAGTAGTTTGTATAAACTTTCCTCACTACTTAAAAGTGAGCCGCCTTGGTGCCGAGTAGTTTGTAGTTTTGTCTTTCCTCACTACTTTAAAGCCCGTGCATTGCCAGGCCACGCAGCTAGTTGTTTAAATAAAGTAGAGTGGAAAAGAAGCACAAAGCGAAATTTTGACTGTAGTTATGCTCGCTCGTATGTGTGTCCCAATTCTTTTATTCAGTTAATTCAAAAAAAATTAGCACGTTAATGATAAGCCCCTTTGATCATCAGTTTTAATGCCGTGTGATTGTTTCTTGTGGGGGTATATAAAGTATACTACATTTGCAGCATCCCCCCCCCTTCCCTCTCGTCCCATACGTACAAACCTTGGTGAACTATAATTGCTTCTGTGTTTATATACAACATGTATGACAGGAATTTGAATACAGGTGTTATATCGTTTGGAAGTCAACCGGAGCGCGTACATCGAACTTCTGTAGAATGATTTCAGAACGTAAAAAAAAAAAAAATAAAATCGTTTTGGTAACATTTTGGCTCTTAGAAACATACGTTGGAAATCTCACCATTATATTAAAAATCACTCTGTATATTGTCGTGCCAAGCACAGAAGTGGTATCTGAGCTTTTCATCAAAATTGAGTAATGGTCAACATGTGGTTCTTTGTTTTTTATTTCAATTCACCCATGTGCAATGTTTTATAGACCTTTATCAATGAGAAATATTTAAAACATATTCCGAAAAATTTGTTTCTCAATCAAAGGCATAGAGGCGCAAAACTTTGGCCATTTCTCACTTGTATTTCAGCTGCAGATATGACTTTAGCGCTCAACCACGGCAATATATTATTCCATAATAGGTTTGTCGTATGAAATTCGTGAGGGAACAGCTGCTGAGGTCCAATTAAGCATTCCCATTTCAGAAAAACTGATAACTAGTGATCTTAAAGCATTGCAATGTTTTCCGTAACCTTTTTCATACGTGGAAAGAACTTGAATATATGACTGCTTGGCAAACATCAGCAACTCCACTTATTCATGTAATACAAGCTTTAGAAGACCTTTAAGCAGATATCAATTACTCCACAAGAACAGGCTCTATACACACATTATAATATGCAATGGGGTGGAAGACCTTAACATCCAAGCACCCAACCTGCTTAAGCAGCACCGACAAAGGACGACTCTTTTGCTAACCGCTGGTATACTGTTTCTATTTAGGAAGAAATCAACAGAAATAAAACCATGCAAAAGAGCCTTTTGTGCCTGTTCAATATCTCCCGCCCGTATTCAAATAGAATCGGCTGCCCATCTCCTCCCCCCCCCCCCCCGACCGGTTTTCATTCAATCTCTCTTTCTATCGCGCAGACGATTAAAAAAAAAAAAAAAATCCTGGATCACGCATAAGACAAGACGAAGGTTTAAGTTGATTAAACGATGGGGAGAATGAA
This sequence comes from Uloborus plumipes, assembly GCA_038373865.1. Classification (NCBI taxonomy): domain Eukaryota; kingdom Metazoa; phylum Arthropoda; class Arachnida; order Araneae; family Uloboridae; genus Uloborus; species Uloborus plumipes. Next base: position 55,193 of record JAXGGA010003311.1, on the reverse strand, counting down.
AAAATAATAATAATAATAATAATGAAAAAGTTGTTCTCAAAAGTCACCGTCTCAAAATCTCGTAGAACAAGTTTCTCCAAACCTGATCGCGTCGAATAGAAATGACGAGCTGCCTTTGCTGAAGCTTCAGACGATCAGGTAAAGCGGAATCTCGGAGGATAGAGAGATTATTCTTTTTGGAATCACGAGACCTGTCACTTTCTTCATTGTCACGTGACAGGTTTTCACATTTCGCTTGGTGCGATAATTCATTGGTTATTTACCTCTAAATTACGTCAACTAAAGTTATGCAAAACATTTCTAGCAAAAAAAAAAAAGCGATGCATAGCTATAGCACTCTAATATGAACTCCATAAAGCATGACGGCGAGATGAAAATTTGATTTCAAAAATTTATTTGATGTTGAAAAAAACATTCAGCGGGATTGGCCCCTGAAAAATTTCCTGGTGCTTAAGATTTTATAGTTTGTGTCTAACTATTGTTCAGTTAAAATGTATTTACGCTTTCTGATCTCTTTTTTTTTTTTTTTTAAGAAATCAAAGACAAACACATCATAAGATTGTGTATCCATTAACGTAAGTTATCACTCAGCAAGTGTTTGACACATTCTTTTTTACATAATAACTTAATTTTTCGAGGGTAAAAAAAACTAATGGCAAATAATACAGTAGAATCCCGGAAACTCGACATTCCTGAAAGAATGCAGAAAATTAGGTCAGATCCTGGCAAGTCGAAAAAAGCTCCCGAATAACAATAATAATAAAACGTTGCCCACACATTCCCAATATTCGGGCATTTGCACAAACCCGGGCACTTTTCGGTCGTCAATCGTTTTCGAGAGAATATTTTATTTTAACTTGCTTAAATCAAAGAATAAAATTTAACGAATATTTTTCGGAACTGTTTGAAAACTCTACAAGTTGTCAGGATTTTAAACATACAATCTCCATTTACAACGATGTGTCTTAAGTTTTTGACATCTGTTTAGCGTGCAGGGCGGATTCTCCTTCGATATTTAATTAATAAATGTCAAAACACTAAACAAACTGCGCATCACAAGATAGTTTAAAATGAAGCGCCTATTATTTCTAAAATTAGATCTGACGCAGCATCGCTTTTAGAATTTAAATTAAAGAGTAATTGCGAAAGAAACAAAAGTAGTCAATGATTAGAAAGAGATGAGACACTTTCAAAAATAAAACATAATACTCAATAAAGTGGCGGCATTCTTTTGTGCACATACACCCAGTAGATAAAAAATAGAAAACTTATGTATATGAAAAACAAAACAAACCAATTAGAGCCGCTCGTTAAAATTATCTTTAAAAATATCTTTTGTTCGCTCTCTCTCTTTTTATGTGTGTGTTTGTTGTTGGAGCCCTAAATAAAAACGTACATTACTTAATGTCCGGCATAAAATTCTACTTTATACTTTGTGATCACTCAGATCAGATTTTAATTCAAAAGAAGGCTTATTTTTGCAAAAATTATAATTTTTAAAATTTACCAACCTTGTCAGTTGAGAAATGAATGATGAATCATCGAGTCCGAAACACAAAGAAAATATTAGCCAAGCATGAAATTAAATGCAAGAAAATGCTACACTTCGGGACTTGGAAGATTTCACGATAGAGGTCCGTTTTCTTTTAGGGTTGAAAAATGTTAAGTTTGCATAACTATGTGATCCAACAAGTATTGCAGAAAACAGCCAAGTTCCAAATGAATAATTTTTATAAAAACAGTTCATGCGTAAAACTTATACGTATCATTTTATACGATGTCAAAGATTTTTACAACTCTCTCAAGATACAGTGGACGACGGTTAATTGAATCAGCGGTTAATTGAATCAACCGCTTCAATGAATCAAATCGTAAAAAAACGAACAAAATCCAGTTTTATTGAACTAGCCAATTTGTTGAGTCGGCCGCTTAGTGAATCAAAACGGTTTAGAACAAGAGTGATTCATTTTAGCGGCATCCACTCTATAAGAAACTTCAGATCATTTTAAAAAAGTTTTAAGATGCTTTCTGGTCAGCATTCAAATTCTGTGTAATGCAAAAAATGTCAACTTGTGCATTTTATCTAAATTTCTAAAACAACAATGTCAAGAAGCACATTATTTTATTCATTCAAATTTATAAAATTCATATGCATCAAACCTTAAATCTTCCAAAATGCTACCAAGCACAGTAATATCTCACTTAAACATCGCCTCTCCCATGCGTGTCTCTTGATTGCAGGTCAATTTTCAAGAGTTTCGATTTAATGTGCGAGAAAATTAATGTAAATTAGCTTTCATCATTTGTGCATCACTGATCAGAGGCGTTGTAACCGATTTTTAAAAAAATCGGTTTTTTCCTCCCTCATATTCTTTTTAAAACATCCAGTTTTCAAACATAATCTATGGGAAGAAAGGCGAAGAGTATTGGAGAAAAGCAAGGTTTTACGTAATCCTACTTTTGACGTATTTACCCTTACCTTTTCTGTACTAACATAAGCAAAAAGAGAAAGAGAGAGAGGTGGTTATGGTTACTGGTTGGTTCTTGAAGCCCAAATAAAGAGTTTAAAAAAAAATCTGAATTGCGGAATTTAAATAATAAGCAATTAATTGTGTCATTTTTCGTCACTCATCATTTATTTAAACTAACTTTGTGCCAGTACTGTGCAAAAAAGATCACAAAATTCTGATTTTTAATCAATAATAATTGTTTCGTAGTGAGATGTTCCATTTTTGTTGTCCAGGAGTTCATCATGAAACTCCTAGCATCACTAGTTACTTAACGCCGTTTTTCTGGAACTAGAGAGAGAACAGGAATGTTCAGGCTCGTACTGACTTCATTTCATTTCAGTATGGAAAAATCATCGATTTCAAGAGCACAAAATTACTTGTAAGGTTGATTAGACAAATTAAAAAATTCAAATACTATCAAAAAAATAAATAAATACACGAATTAAATAAACGAATTTACTACAAGTCTGACTCATGTCCCTTTTTGGATAATCCTTTAGGCAAACGCATACCGTACGTGTGTATAAACGAATAAATTTCACTTCAAACGTACTTTCTGCTAAATATTATAACGGCCCGCGTATTACAAATTCGTTAGAAATTTTACAAGAAGAAATTCTATTCGTTCGTCAAACTCACAGAACGCCATGAAATATAGAATTTTTTATTTTGAAAAGAAAAGTGCGTTCTAGTGCATTTTAGTCAGGGCAGAACTCTGGGACAGATTACATATTTAATACCGCTACTGCAATGAAAACTACCTCTCCTGGAAAATTCTGATTAATCTGTTGGACTATGATAAAAACTAAATTTAGGCGGGATAATAAATCGCAGTCAGGGTTCCCACTTCTTTTTCAAAACAAAAAATAAGGACTTTCTAAGAACCTTTTTCAAAAAAATTAAGGACCTCGAAAGTATTAATTAGTCAACAAATATCCATGAATTTTATAGGTTGCACAAACACACCTTTATTTTCAAGCATTTTTTTCCCCCAAAAAATGTTTTTGAAGCATTTATCATTACATTTCAAACGAAAGAATAAGAAAAATTTCCAAAATAAAAAAATTGCGATCTGAACTTTTTCTTCATGACAATTCCAAGGCTAGCGGCAATTTTACATTAAACACTGGACAAAAAAGTACTAGCTTTGAGTACAAGATGCACTAGAATCTTTGAGGCTGCGTTTTGCAGAAAAAAGTATAAAATATGTCGTATACAAATACATTAAGTTAAAATGAGGAAAAAGGGGTCAATTTACTATCTTTCTCAATGAAACAAAAATGCTAAAACAGATTTCAATAAAAGGCAAGCAATAAAGGCATTTCAATCAAAGGCATTCTAATTTGATGCTACTTCTATTTACTTCAGTATAGTCCAGATTTTGGGAAAATTATGATAAAAACTTAATTTTGTAAAAGTGAATTAATCACAGAGCTAAAATTCAGGACAGATATGCCAAAGTTTCTAAAATAGTCTAAGCGGGAGAATTCTTCACTTTTATTAAAAAGAATTGCATGTAGACCAGTGGTTCTCAACGGGGGCGATACCTCCCCCCGGTGGGCGGTGGGACGATGTTGAGGGGCGGTGAACCTTTTTTGGGCGGCGGACATATTTTGGGCGGTAAGGGAGCGGTGGGCATATTTTAAAATTTGCTTGAGAGGACATGTTTGGGGGGGGGGGGCGGTAGGAGAATTTTTCTCATGAATCGGTAAGGATAGTTTACAAAAAAAATTCCTGGAGTTGTCTCCCGAACCCTGATCCTTCTCCTAACGTCATCAAAGACAGCCCAAAATTTGCCAATAGCACTTAAATTTCAAAAAAGTTTTGATTTGAGGTGGGTCCCTCTTTGATTGCGTAACTATCTGAAATAGCCTTAAAATTGTGTTTAATTGATGTCCATTTAAAAATTGCTCAAGAAGAGTCTTTAATTCCTTACCTCTCCCTGCTCTCCTAACTTTTATTGCCAACAAAAAAAAAGGCTTAAAATTGCGTTTTGAAAACTTGACTTTTCAAAAAAACTTCCGGGGCAAAGATCCAGAACCACACACCTCTTTCTCTAGCATAACCATACAAAGCTTGAAACTTTGTTTCTAGACATTTCTGTTGAAGAGCTATGGAAATCATCATTCTAAAAGACAGTCTAATGATTTTTTAAAAAAAGATAACGGGAGGGAATCTCGAACTACCCTCCTACTCCTTCCCTAATCATAACCAAAAAGAGCCTAGAATTGCCTTTTTAGGAAGTTGGCTTCTAAAAATTCCTAGAAGAGAGCTACCAAACTTGAACGACTTTTTATGTTGTAAGAGCATCGCCGTAACAACACCAAAGTTAGTTTACAGTTGCGTTTTTCAGAGTATAGTGAAAAAATTTCCGGAGAAAACTCCCGAACCTTTACCACTCCCTCAACCCCAACAAAAAATAGTTTAAATTTAGGTTTTTAAAAGACTTCAACTTCAGAGAACAACGGAAGGAGCTCTGACCCCTAACATGACTAAAATTAGCCTTAAAATAACTTTCAATTTTGAAAGTTATACTTTGAGTTTTTCAAAGTATATTAGTTTTAGTTTTCAACAAAAAAAAAAAGAGTTGAAAACAACGCATTTTTATTTCAAACCTTTTTGCTCTTATTTACGTTCAAAATAGGTCACTCATTTGATGGAACTTTTCTCGGCACTTGGTTGCTTATTTGATGCAGCTTTTTAGCGGAAAAAAATACATGCTTTAAAAAAAAAAAAAAATATCTTATGCTTGAAAAGTTTTTTATTTTTTTAAAGTTTTTTTTACCCCCTAGTCATTTTTCAACTCTCTGTCTGGGCAAAATTATAGAGTTAAAACGGTCAAGAAAACTGCTTTTCCTTCTCCCTCTTTTCCGTTTCACGCCCTTCTGCAAAGGGGGCGTTGAAAACATGTTCAGTCCTAAAGAGGGCGGTAGCTGAAAAAAGGTTAAGAACCACTGATGTAGACAATTTGGATAAATGTACGAGATTTATGCAGCACTTCAAACCCAAACTTTTACAAAATGCAAGGTAGGGTCACCCGGGGCAATTCCTGGTCAGCAAGTTTCTGGGGTAATTCCTGGTCACAGTCCTTTTTATGTCTTAATAATCCTTCAGCAAAATGAAAAAAATCACAGAGGTACTCTGAACTATCTTCATTGCAATTCATTACTTAATTATGAGTTGACTGTGTATTTAGTTTGAAAAAAAAAATCTTTTTAAAATCGCTTGTTAAATTTCGTAAAACAAGATTGGCCTTAGTTTTGATACATTTGTACAAAGATCGTGATCAAACTCAAACTTCTGAATATTTTTCTTTTTCGTTTTTTTGGTTGAATTAGGTACCATGTCAGTTACTGAAAAATAGTTTTGGATTTACCATTATTGTTTTGAATAATTTGCAGGAAGGCTCCAAATAATGCCCCTGGCTACTGGGGTAATTCTTGGTCAGTGGGGTAATTCCTGGTCAGTCCTTTTTTTAATATTTATGGATTATTATTTCACCTATTATTGACATATGTTATTGATTTAAACTATATGTAACTCTGTGAGCCTTAACTGCAAAGTTAACTGTAACCGCAATGTAACATTCTTATCTGTTAATGATAAGTATACAATATACTGAATTTTTCTTTGTTAAATTTCATCCAATTATTTTATAAGTTTTAATAATTATTCTTAATTATACTAAGAAAAATGCTTAATTGTAACTGCATTGTACTATTCACTTAACTGTTCACCTTAACCTGTTCATAACAGACAGAAGCATGTGCTCAGTGTGTATGGTGCATGTGCACCATATTTTTTATGGACCTATTTATTTGGTAGGTGAAGATTCATTCACAACAGATATAAAAGCTGTAGCTATTGCATACAAAGTGTATAAAAAGTATTTTGGCTAAGTTTTATTAAGTAAAGCTATTATGTTGAAAACAATTGCATTCTTCCTTAAAAAAACTAAATACAGTGTTTAATTAGCTATATATATAAATAAATTCTTTATCTAATTAGTTTAATAACTTGTATTAATAATGTGCTTACAAAATGTATGCATTTTCATCAATCATTTGAGTGACCAATAATTGCCCCGTAAGTGGCCAGGAATTACCCCATCTCTGGGGTAATTCCTGGTCACTAATTAACGACAATTACTCAAGTTCATTATGTATTGTTGATAGCATGAATATTTTATTCGATGGACATCCCAATGTGCTTCCTCCATACCAAAATTTGTAACTCTAACTTAGATAGATTTTGTGATAATTGGATGTTAATGCTTTTTGACCAGGAATTACCCCAGGTGACCCTATCTGATACAATTGGAATTTGAAATCCATGATTTTCCATGACTCACTGGATGCAATGTTTGCAGTAGGAGAGGGGATCCAGAATTGTCTAAAATAGTGCTTTGTGAAGAGAAAATTTCATTTATCTGAGAAATGCTTTGCAAATATGAGCTGGGAAATTCAAATTATGACAAAATATAACAAACTGAGCTACTGTTATATTATTTGAAAAAATCTCACTGCATTTAAGATAACCATTAGTGAATGTCAACCATAATTTTTACTTGAATCAATGCAGATACAAATGGATTAAAATTTTCAAGTGGAAGCAATTAAGTAGCAAATGTGCAAGATTACAAAATATTTTTATTTGATTGCATTGATTGACATGAATAATGTGTTCAAATGAGGCAAACTGTATGCCTGCAGCATGGGTAGAAAAACATGGTTTTAAAGTGGTGCCTACAGCTTGCAAAGCTGACCCATGTAGCTGCTTACGTCATTATCCTAATATTGAGAAACTGGTTTCTAAGAAATAGTTGCAAAAAATTTATTAATAAAATAAGAATTAAGTAGTGAAAATAACAGTTCATAGTAAGTAATTTTCTTTCTTTTTCCATGTTTTACGATGCTATCTAGAAAAACTTTCAATATGACTAGAGATCAAAAATGCTAAAGACTTAAGCTCCTGCAATTTTTTTTTGGTAGCCAGACAAAAAAAAATCAGTATTTACATGTCAGTATTTACTTCTAAAAACATTTTGTTCTGAAGGAACTAGTTGAAAAGGATTTGTCAAACCTTCAAATGAATATGCTTCTTTAGACTTAGGTTGAGCACCACTGTTTTAAAATAAATCATTGTGATATGGATTACAGACGGAGAAATACGAGAGGACAAACAATTTGTAGAGGTAAAAGGGTTTTTTCTTTTTTTTTTTCTTATTAAAGCATCTATTAGTTCATGTCTATTTATATTTTTTGCAAACTCCAAATGGCGAGTGGATATTTTCTAGACAACTACCCCCTCTCCCTTCCCCAACACATATAGGCTTATTTTCTTTGCTCACACTGAGAATGTTTAGATATCAACACAGGATCCCAAAGCAGTAAAAAAGAAAAGTTGAAAGAATATTTTTTTCATTCTTGCTAGCAATTTCAAATCATTAAATTACTAGCAATAGTGAAAAATAAGGACTTAAAAATAATTTTAAGGACCTTGAATCAAAAATAAGTACTTTTAAGGGCCCTTATTTTTCAAAATGAAAAATAAGGAGTTTCTAAGGACTTTTAAGGACCGTGGGAACCCTGGCAGTTAATTTTTGGGGAAGTTAATAGAGACAAAGGTATTACTAAAATCGAAATGAGGAGCGATGCTTCCGATCGCCTCCAACGCCCCCTAAATGTCGTCAACAGATTTTGTTCTTCTTACAGCAACAACAGTAATCAAAAACAAACATAATGGCGAAAACGGTAGCATCGTTTGGCTTCGAAAACTAGAACTCCGATGAATTAGAGATAAAACAATTCCATTCAATAAAACAGAAATGAGGAAAACATTTGCTTTGCCAATAACATACTACGATGATTACTAGTAATAAGTATTGACAAACATCACCGAAGAATACTTATATACACTACGTGACAGTGAAAATGCAGCACTACGAACACATGCTCCAAATAATATGCAAATCACAGGGTAAACGCAACGCACTGAGTTCTGCAAATGATGCAAAATGCGTTGCATTTTCGGAAATAAGAAACGAGATAGAGAATGAATATGCAGAATCGGCAGTAGTTGCTTTGTTCCAGTTGGCAGTGTCATCTCTTTTCGAAGTGTTTTCTTTTGCCGCAGAAGAATAACTTTGAATGAAGAATGCTAGAACGCTGACAACTGAAGCACTTCCAGCTGATAAACGGTTATTACACCACGGGGATGATCATTGCACAGAGAAGAGCAGGTTGGATACTTCCCAGTTATCGCAGAGGAAATGCACCTGAATTAGTCAGCGGTGCAGAGGCTATAGAGTTGCCATTTCCGTCCAGATTTTGAGGCAGGTTTATGGCACTCTTGATGTTCCCATACCAAAAAGACCGTTTGGCAGCTGGAGATTTGCACTCGTGGATGGCGTTCTTTCAGAAGACTTGCTTCCATTCATTCAATAACAGAGGCCTAGTGGACTAGGCGGATTGGGAAAATGTCGTGTTTTTTGACGAGTCAAACTTCTACTTAAATAGTAATAAGCATCGTGTTCTCTGGGTGATGTTGAGACAGATCCAATAGGCCGCAAGAGTGGAAGATCTCACTGTGTAACAGCCTAGCATCATGGTTTGGCTAGGCATCACTTATGACAACAGATCACCTTCATCAGTAATGCGAATTTATGGCAATATGGTGGTTAGACAATAAGTAGATGACAAGCACCATTCAGTAGCACTACCCCTTTTCAGGGGACTTGCAACGTTATTTATTAGCAAGATAACGCTCAACTATACACAGCACGCATCAGCTTTGCAAGAGACCCAACAGCTTCCATCATGAACAGTCTCCGGGATTTCTCACCAACTGAATATGTCCGGGATATTACTGGAAGTCGTTAGCACGGAATACTATACAGATGAACTGTATCGATTAGTTCTTAGGGAACAGACACATCTATCCCTTAGGACACAATTTAGTTTTTGAGCCTGTACATAGACGTGTGCATGTGTCGCAACCAAAAATGGTCCTAAAACAAGCTAAACATGTTGTATAGTCCACCAGTTTTTCAGTGCATCAACTTGAAGTACAAGTTTCGTTAGAATGTAATTCTTTCTGCCGATTTTCATATTATTTTGAGCGTGCATTTATGGTGTTGCATTTTCACTGTCACGTAGTGTTGAATTTACAAAAGTGAAACATATTTTTATAAATCAAGAGGTACAAAATATAATTAATGAGATGCATGAACTGAATGATACAACAATTCATTCGTGCCTGAAACATACAGAACAGCACTTACAGAAATATTAACAGAGATTTTTCCAATTCCAGAGAGTCAGTAAAACAATTTACCTGAAAGAGAAAATGGACACAGGTTACAAACATATTACGTCACTTAATAATTTAAAATTCAAAACATAAAATAAAAAAACAATTCGCCACAACACAACCAAAATTTAGTTCAGAACAAAGTATTTCGGTTGTAACGATACAACATTGCTTAAATACTCACAGTTAAAGTCATTTTTAGTAGAGATGTGTAAAGTCGATGATAAAACATCGACGTTTCAAAATGGATGCTCATTCCTGCACAGTAATTTCTAAAAAATACTTTTGTGGAAGAAGTAAACTCGTGGCCTGCATTTATTCATTAATTTTTAACTAAGAGTTTTCGGTTGTCAATAAAGTGAATAATACAGCCGTCATGAGAAAGAAAGCCCTATCACAAAGAGAAAAAAAGTCGGGAATAACTAGAAGACATAGAAGAAAATAAATACCTTTGTGCGATAAATGTAAAGTATAAATCCAATGTTAATAAATGCACAAATATGCAGGTATACTGCAGACACGTGTTTCGGGGCTACAAGGAGCCCCTTTTTCAATGCAAGAAGTGTGAGCTTTAGGATGAAGAATCATCCGATAAAAGACATAGGTTTTTAACCTTCATAAGAACAAAATTTTTAATTTCTTTGATAACCCTTTTTCTGAACACACAACACAAAATTTGTAAAAATAAATTGCAACAAAATTTGGATCGATGGCTTTTTAAATTATGACGGTAGAATATTACTATGCTCTCCTTTCAAAATTAAAAAAGTGATATTAAAAATTAAAGCACCCACACGCAAATAATTCATGTCATTCAATTGCACAAAGAAAAAAAAAGACGTAGACAAATAAGAACCTTTTCACAAGGAGATGTTTAGAAAGAGAAAAAATACACATGTGTAAAGCCTTCAATAGCGAACATTACGGGGAAAATATGAACTTGTCACATCGTTCAGCATTCGAATGACTGTCACCAACTTCAATGCAACATTATAAAGGAGTGTCAAGAATAATGAAGTTCCAGAGAGTGAAAAAGAGAGAGGGGGGAAAAAAAGAAAAGAGGAGGGGATCCTCAAGGTTACAGTAGCACATAGCGTGCGAGGATTTCATATCAAGCTCAGCCTTGGCCTAATGTAGGGAGATAAACGAAACCGATATGAAGACTGCTCTTTTGGCGACGTATCGCTCGACTGGTAATATTTCATGCACGAACGATTATCGTATTTATCGTAAAAATCTCGGATTTTCAACCACTATTTCACTAGACACTGGTCCAGAGAAAAATCTAACAGGTCTCGGAGATTTTTATCTGTCGAAGTTTGAAAAAATGCCCAAAAAATAAATAAACAAGTATTCAAAAGCAAATGAATAAAACTAAAGAAGTCAAGTGAAGCACGTTCAGAATATAATTTCTACAGTATGTGTCTCATCTCAAGCCTTATATTCTTTTCAAGTCTTTTAAATAGACCTGAAAATTCGCATTTTATTAGTCACCATCAGGGCCGCCGCTACCAGCGATGGGGCCCGGTACCAATTTTAATGCCGGGCCTCCCATGCACCCCCGCCTCCAATTGCATATTTTTATGCCATCGTTTCAGCACATTTGCAATTGTAAAAAAAAGGAGAAAAAAAATCGGGAAAAACTTTTTTTTTTAGTTACGAAAGTATGCATCTGATTTTATTTTCACGTTTTTTGTATCGCCAGATGAGGATCGTAAAAGGAAGTAAAAATCACTCAAATTTGAGTCTAAATTTTGATTTTGCTCACCCTCGAATGAATGTTCAGTAGTTTTTTCGACCTGTCAGCACGTGCATATGTACCTACCAACATATAAGCAGCCAAAAAATCCTTTTCAACCACCCCCGAGTTAATTACGACAAGTTTTCTCGTGACGTCTGTATGTACGTATGTGCGGATGTATGTGTGCCGCATAACTCAAAAACTATATGCCGTAGAAGCTTCTAGCTTGGTATGTAGGCTCTGAGGATGGTCTAGTTGTGCACCTCCCCTTGTGGTTGCATTCGAATGTTCCCAAGGGGGTGTTTTACCCCTTTTTTGGAGTAAATCAGTGTTAATTTCAATGCAGACTCAAGTGATATGAATTGGAGCGACCACTTAGCGATATGTCGCCAAGTGTTTGACGCCAGACAAATTTGGCGAAAAAATTATTTTTTGAGTTAGGGTTCAACTTGGCGCTATTGGCGATATTTTGCGAAAAATTAACTGAATGATATTAAAATCAGCAATATTTAGAAAATGAACCATTGTAAAATATTTTGTGCATTGTTTCGTGGCAGATTAGGGGAGCATTTATTTAAATTGCTCACTCCAAGCACTTGTTTTAACACTAAAGGCAACTACTAAGAAATTTACACGTAAAAGGAAGTAGTGTGGGGTCCATACCAGATATTTTTTTTTTTTTATGAAATTATAGACACTATAACTAGAAAAATATGTTTATAACCTTAAGGGCCCCCCAAAGCTCCGGGCCCGGGTACTAGAGGTCCAGTATTCCACCCCCCTCCAAACGGCGGCCCTGGTCACCATTGGCAGTAGATATTTTTGATTCAGGAGACACGCTTTTCACTGTAGGTGATCACTTTAGCCAGAGCTTTTCGTTATTTTATGAAAAACATAAAAGCAATCTTAACCCTACAACTGCATGATTTTTTTGTTTTTTGAAATAACTATATATATTTTTCAATGTAATAAGAAAACATTGGAAATCATTTTTTAAAATTTAATTTTGAGGATAGATGGTTATATTTGCTTTAAATATACTTTATACTTGCTTTTCATGCTTGAGTTTCCTTATGCTTGGCCATAAGGAAAAATAGTCCATGTATCCAATTGGCAACGCTATGCAGTGTAGGGTTAAGCCACAATGTTGAAATGTAGTCGAATGCGACTAAAGAGTTAGGTGTATGAAACCCGTTGCTTTATTGTAAGCACACTTGTAAAAATAGAAAATAAGAAATTACAAATTCACATTGCTTCAACCAAGGCTTCACTAGACAGCGTTTTATACAGGCTGTATCATTACTCAGAACATCAATGGTAAAGATTTGCCCGCTAGAGAGCGCTGAACAAGGACCACCCAAATGTTTGTTTACATTTATTAGCATATTGTTTCTGCTGTAAAAAGTGATGTTTATCCTATCTTTTAGGGTTAAAAAATATTGATATAGTTAACTGAAGTGGAGTACAGAGTGAATTGATGCCGTAGCCCTTATTAGTACTGCTTTTTAGGGGAAATAAATTCCCCTTTCAGGTAAAGTTGGTCACAACTTATGATTCAGTCATACGACATTCATTCATCTGTTTACTTTCTTCGAATTAACAACATATAGCAATGGCGTTCAATTTTGACATCTCTGAATTAATAAAATATACGCTTTAATTCACCGACGATAAATAAAAAATGTAGCAATGAAATAATATTGTTCTAATTTACTATTTTGTTTCATTATTGTTGCTCACACGATCTTAATTGCTACGCAAAAGTTCAGATGTTCATTTTGATGGCGTTGACGCATCAGAGCGATAAATGGCGAATCTATTTGTCGAGACATTTCATTTTTTTCATTTTGATGCCCCCGAATGAAATGTACCGTAATGAAGCGATAGTGTACAACGGAAAGACGATTGACAACAAAACATATTAATTTTTTTAGTAACAACGAAATGAGCACATAAAATGGCTTGGTACTAAAGAGCAATACAAGTACGAAAAAAATAAACGACACTACAATATTGCGACGACCAACTTAATCATGGCGAACTGTGGACTGAATTTTAAAAAGTTCTATGGCAACCCGTTGGTAGTATTGGCTCGCTTAGCGAATAGATTTCGCCATTTATCGCTCTGCGGTGCCAGTGTTGTTTCATAGTTAATTAATAATTAGAATCAATTAAAATGAAATATAATTCGCTAACTAATTAAAATAAGCCGTTAAAATGCAGAATAAACCAACAAATAAAACAAGCTATTAAATAACGTTTAAATATACGAAAATAGAATTGAATGCCAAATTGTAAAATTGTCGCCAACAAATTAACTTTTCATTTTGTCTTTTATTATCTGATTTGTATATGATGATGGTTACCATAAAATTCGATAGATGTCGCTGGACAAAGACCACCGTTTTTATCCCAAGGATTTTGATCAAATGAAACCATCTCCTTGAATGAAATTGCCTGTATAAAACGCTATCTAGTGAAGCCTTGCTTCAACCGTCAATTCTTGTTATATAGCAAAATTTAAAGCGAGCTTTGTAATTTTAAAAAGAAAATATATTGAGTAGAATGTTTAATCAAATAAGAAAGACTAAAAAACAAATATTTTTGTTTAAATGCATTATGGTATTGTTTTTTTAATATTCCTTTCATAACAAGAATTGAAAATTCAAGCATGAAATTCAAAAGCGTGCATAAATATATAGCAATATTGCAGAAGCCGAAGAGATAGCTTATTATCATGGAGCGGAGTGGGAACAGCAAAAAGGTTTTGGGTTCCGGGTCCTAACAAAAACCAACTAGTAACAATAACATTTCACAATTTTGTAAGTATAATTAAGATAATTGGTAAACTATAACTTTAAACCTTTGTTTTCTTCAATCTTTTTTATTATTATTTGCCCTCCCCTCCGCTTCCCCCCCCCTCCCGCCTCCGTCGCCTGTGAGCGATTTGTGTAAAAAAGCAAAATAAACAACGATTTCCATTACGAAATAATTTCTATACTGTCTAAAAATTTTTCGTGCGACCTCCGCCGTATCTGCGCACGCGCCAAGTCTCTTCGGACTTTTTCGAAATGGGGAGAAAAGCAACGAGGAAGTAGTAAGCGAACAAAAGCTGAACGCATCGGGAAGTGCGCATCCTAAACCTATCTCCCCTTTTTCACATGTAAGCGTCCGTTGCTGCCAGGCGCACAAAACGCAAACAGACAGTAATTACGTATACAAAGAAGAGCAAACATCATGTTCTTCGACACATTAATAAACTTAATAAACTTTCCAACTGGCACGAAATCGGAAGAACTGTGCCGAACGTTCATTAATTTTTTAAAACCTAACCTAAATCGGGAAAATATATGCACCATTTCCTCCACTGGTTGCCCGTGCAACAACCCCAAACAATGTAACCACGTAACACAGTAAACAAAGGGTTTTTATTTTGAGTCAACGAAAACTTTTACTTAGTAACAAAACTACTGCTCATGACTTGTTGAACTGGGGCAGTTTTTGACTCAGATTTATTTGCTTACTATCGGAAAAAGGGAAACAAAAAATGGCAAACACTTCAACAGGTGAAAAATCTATAGTATAACATTAGTTTTGGGTTTTTCTTCATCACAAGTAGCACACATTGTAAAAGTAGATAAAAGTAGTCGTTCTTTCTGTTGGATATTACGAAGAACACAAAAATGTGTTATACAGGTTTAAAGTCAAAACTTTCTTTTTGGAGGGATTATATGAACTTTGTCCATGCATATTAAAATAAATACAGCAACTTGAAAATTAGTCAAAAATAACTTCACAAAAAATAGTTACAAATTTAGAAAACAGTTTAAATTTTTGAACAGTCGGAAATCAATTGAAATTCATTGGTTGAGATTAGTTTGAAATCATAATAAATACTGTCTCTAGCCCAAAAACTTGAGATCTCAAATTATTATTTTTTTATGAGCAATCTCGATTCTTCGTTCATCACAACTTTCAGGCCCATATAATTTTATTATGTCCCGCTGATGATGTCCATAAAGTAGAAGTGGCTAATCAAGACTACAGTGGCGCCCTCAAGATAGATGGCTTTTCGCCGAATAACCTTGGAAGTACAGCATAGTTTAAGATGATACTAAAATATTAAAAGCAACACAACTTTATTTTTATACATTAGCAGTCAGTACCAAAAGTTTATCTAGTGCACTACTTTGCTACACTCTATTTAACTTTGATTTTTTTTCCATGACCGAATAAACGTAAAATCAGAAATAAAGACATTCTGAAAACCAATAGTACTTTTACAGGGAGAGCTGAGGGGGAACAGGCATCGGCCAAAATATGTCCAAAACAACTCATGCTGAATGACGATTTTAATTTTTCAAACTAAAATGTGGAAGCTGCTCATAACAGTTGACTTGCATCCCTCCCGAAATAAATTTCTATTTTCGCTCCTGATGCAGACTTGTCGTGACCTTAGAGAGCATCAGAAAGACATTTCAACTTCAAAATGACAGTAAGATATCCCTCCTGTTGTTGCTCTGAGGCGGCTATTTGTTATTAAAGGGTTTTGAGCTCTTATAGGCACAAAAAAAAAAAAAAAAAATGTGAGAGATCCGTTTTTGAGTGGTGCATTCTAGTCTCATAGTGAATCTTTGAAAAGTTTCGTTTTTACGATCGCAATTTTTTTGAGGTCTGTTTTGCTACAAAAAACAGGATACAGGGTTCAAAGTTTTGAAGCAAGAAATTTATGTATACCTGATATGTGTAATAGTTGGGATTCGAAATCAAAGAAATCTTTAGCCAACAGTTAATATACGTAAAAACATAGACATAACCAACTGTCACTCAAATCAATCAACTGATTACAGTGTTGGAGACGAAATTTTATTGTTCAGACTTTTTTAATGCCTATTAAAATATTACTTGTTTCGTTTGAGTAGTCGATGAAGCCGGTAATTCTATAGGAAATCGACAATCAGAAATACAAAAATTCATTTATCCATTCATTCTTTATCAGTGAATCAGTACACATTTGTACAAATATAACGCACAAGTTCAACAATTCCAAACCAATAGTTGGGTTTTTTCGAAGTTAGTAATTAACAGTATTATCATGATATCATGTTTAGCTTTTACCCCAAAACGCCTTGAGACCTTGTGTCCACATGCAAATATCCGTTTATCAAACCGGACCTAAATACCATCATGATCTTGTAAAATTATATTAATGAGTTGTCGTCACGGTTGGCAGAATATTTATTGACCTTTGTGAAGAAACTGAATTATTCAAGACAATAAAGCATTAGATCGTATATTTATATAAAAGAGCCTTTTTGATGATTAGTGCTAAATTGTTACCTTTTGAGTAAAGACTCGTTTTAGAAGGGAAAAAAAAACACAAGAAAATGTGTGTAGCCTGTTAGACAATGTTTCACAAATTTTGTTTGTGTTGTTTATGTCAATGTTTTACTTTTCACCCCCCCCCCTTTGGAGGAGGAGGAGGGCATGCTTACTGTACTTGACACATTAATTTTAATTGATTACTGGGGTATTTATTAGCCCCAGCTTTGAACGGTACAGTCAGCGATGGTGGGTAATTAGTTATGGGCACTAACATTTGTTGAATTTAGCAGCAAGTTCTTCCCTCTGCCTTATTATAAAGAGATATCGCAGTAAATTTCCAAGGCCAATAACTAATGTAATGCATTTAACGCAGTAAGTATGATACGTAGTGTAAAGCAAATGTTCGAAATGCACTTTTGAAACGTAAATATGGAAAAAAAAAAACCGCTATCAGCACAATCACAGTCTAAAATGTTGCAAACATGAATCCTCCAAGCAAGGCACGTGACTTGGGAGTCATTCACAAATAATGTCACGCTCTGAAAGGGAGGAGGATCTCATTTACTGGCAACAAGAGGAGGGAGAGGATAGCAAAAAAGGTGAGGTCACACATTTTTTTTATAACTATGTTTACAAAAATTAGAATAACACGTGACAAGGAGAGGGGGTTAAGAGCAAACGTGGAACTTTGTGACAAATATGTTGAAAATGAAGTATGACATCATTTACAGACAGCCCCTTAGGTGAATTTTTCGCACACATATCTATAATCGAACCCTTTACAAGAGCCTCGCACCCTTCAAGAGTCGTATCTACGGCTAACATATTCATTACTTATAATTGCACTGTACTATATCCACTCCATTTTACACGAAACTATACGTAACATAATGTTTTAGTAACAGAGTTTTGTCCGTAATCGTCACTTTAACCACTCTTTACCTTCTCAGCATCCATTTCGAGCTCGATAAATGCTAATGCATCCACGGCAAATTTCATTCGCATTTTCCACTCCAACTATCCAACGCTCCTACCTCATTAAATGGTTCGGTTTCTCGCACTTTTCACATCATAATCGCTCATGGATGAAACTGGGAGCATTAATGAGGGCTCGTTTACACGTTACGCGGAGGGGGGGGGGGGTAGCAAGCGAATTTTATGAGAATTTTCGTCGTTCGAATCAGCAAATGAGTTTCGTGCGTTCTGGGGGCAAAAAAATGTGGCAAAAGCTTGCACAGTTTTCTTGTAATAATAGAAGAAGCTGAACACAATGCGCAAAGAAGCTCGATTTGTGCGTGTGGGTGCATGTTGATTGTTTTTTTTTCTCTATTTTTTGAATTTTATTCTCTTTTGCAAGATTTTTCTTTCTTTTTTTATTACTCAAGAAACTAGCAATGAGTAATCGAACTGTACATAAATCATTTAACTGGTTTAATATTTTTTTAAAACATGAAACGCGGGATTGGCACTATCTTCTCTAGTCCTTAAAAGATACTTTCTCAACTTCACAACTTAATTTACAATATTCTGAAAGTGAAACAGAGAGAAATGCTTTACATTGAAGTGTAGTATGGCCAGTTAATATACAATAATTATTCTGCTAGTGAATAGTGATTTGCTATTCATAGATCTGATACTTATTTTTGACTACGATATGGTCGCTAAGCTCCCCCCCCCCAAAAAAAAAAAAAAAAATCTTAGTTTTAGACTATCATGTCAAGTAAAGTTTACAAATACCTTTGTGCTATTGATGTAGAGAAAAATACATTGTTTTATTGGTGTTCGGGTAATTCGCTATGTTTGCTTTTTAAGCTGCACGCTTCTGTTTCTGTTGCTTTTGCTTTTGTCGGAAGTCTGTGCATCCATAAGCTCAAAATTATTTTTGCATTAAAAAAGGCGTTCCTTGTAACGCCGAAACACGTGTCTGCAGTATCCCTGCTTATTTGTGCCTCCTTAACGTTGTAATTTTCTCTATCAAGCTACGTGGAGATAAAAGCGATTAATTTACAAAATATGGGACATTTTGGGTAGTATAGGACGCAAGGGAAGATTTTTCTTTAGGTAAGCTACAACGACATACACTGCATATACAATACAAAAAAAGTGCCTTTTTATACTTTCGATAGATGAGCTAATATTTAGAAAAGTGCCAATTTGAGTCCCAAGGGAATTTTCACTAGTATTTCAATAACTAGTTAAAAAAATAATTTTCCCCAGAAAGAAGATAAGGTTCTGCTTTCATTTCATCTAATAACATCAGAAAAAAATTTTTTTTTTCTTCAGAAAATATTGTTTTTATACAGCAAAAATCAGATCGGTAACGTGTCCCAAGTAGCAAAGCTTAGCATGCAAACAGGTCATGCGCACTTTCTAACTTCCCAAAAAAAACGCACTTGCACAAAAAACGATTCTATTTTCACCCCTTTGTTAATATTTTACTTCATTTTTGTTTTAATCGTTTTCTGATTTTCTAGCCGATGCGAAATAAGCGTGTCCCAAGTTCCGCCGTCAGAGTGGTAACAATAACTTCCGATCTATGTTTAGGCTCCCAAAATCATTTCCTGCACCAAAACCACGTGATACTGATTACCTGGCAGGATTTTTTATCGAATCGTAATTAAAAATTTGCATTTCTGCATCTAAAATTGTAGGTAAGATTTTTTAAAGTGATTTTATAAAATGTGTGTCATTTGAGTCATCAGATCGGTAACACGCTCTAAAATGCGCAGTTTTTATTATTTTAAAAATTATTTAATATATAAGTATAGTCCTTTAATGCAAGTGAAAAAACCACGTGTTTGATTTTGGTTCAGTGCGATCGACTCGGAAATAAAAAAATAACTTTGTCAGTTTGTCAGATCGGTAACAGTCAGAGCGGTAACATTGAAAAACAGCGAATATGTTACAGAACTAACTCACACGTTTCAGAATTATAAAAAGCAAAATTAATAGGTTTTAGCCATAGATATTGAATATTTTTGTTCTTAAAAAATGAAAAGCAATGAGTTTCAGTACAATTGCTTCATTTGTGGTTTCTATGACCTAACAATAGAAGTTAGTAAAATAAGAAAAATTGACACTGCAGAAATTAAGTTAATTAATTATTATTATTTTATTTATTTATTTTTTTATTGCTTCAATTTCTCATAACTTCGCTAAATAACTAGATAATAACTAGCATGCTAAATTTGAATTTCTGATCAAGAAATTAAATTTCCTGTTACTAATTAAAGAAAAGCAAGCAGCAGAGTTGTGTGTTGCAAAAGTTGAAGTTGTGTGTTGTTTCAAAACAAAACAAATGTTTTATTAGCTTGGATTTGGTAATCTCATAATTTATTTTATCTAAAAACCTTATCGCTCATTCTTATTTCTAAGAAATGCTTTTTTATTATGAAATTTGATTTTTTAGCCTAATATATATATTTTAATATAATTATCTTAATTCTATGTTAAAAATGCAAGGAAATGATATCATATTTAGAGATGTTAACGAAGACTGAAAGCATAAACTCAAATATGTAACTCATATTAACATCAGATCTGTAACATTCATCAGATCTGTAACGGCTTAAAAGTGAGTAATCTAAAGAGGGGGTAAATAACTTCCTTGACCTCCCCCCTTTTATTTTCTTGCATTTAGACCCAATTTAGACTTAAAATCCAATATTAGTTTTTTTCTGCAAAAAAATTTTTTTTTCAGAAAACTCCAACTTCAAATTGGCACTTTTCTAAATATTGGCTCAGATACGAAATTATTTTACAATCCTTAAAAAAAAACTACATGTTTTTGCCAAGACAATGAAGTGAATTAAATTGAATTTTATATCAATTTAATTAAGTTTATGTCCGCCAATCGAAAAGCAGTAGTGATTCCCGTGACTCTAGCTCCCCCACAGAAATTGGTCACATTCACAGAAAGTGCACTAAAAAAACTGTCATGGTTCAGTTCGTTTGATTACCTTCATTTCTGACATAAGCAAGCTTACACTGCAAAAAATAAACTGTTGCTTTTACAGTATAATATTGAAAGAAGAGACACCAGTTTAAAACTGTAAAACGCACAGTAATAAACTGCAGAATTAGCAATTTTAAATTTATTACAGTAAAATTAGCAATTTTTCAGTTTATTACCATAAAATTAGCTGTATTATACTCCAAAAGCAACCGTGTAATACTGGCAGCAGAGGTTCTAGTTTTAAACTAAAATGCACAATCATAAACTGTAAAATGAGCAATTTTAGTTTATTACTGTAAAACTAGCAATTTCTTACAGTTTATTACCATAAAATTAACTGTATTATACAGTAAAAACAAAAAAATGTTTCAATGAATTTAACGCTAAAAATGGCTTAAAAATCAAAAATTGGCTCAAGACAGTTGTTCTGGATGCTCCTTATTCTTCAAACATTTTAAACATATTTTGTTTTACGTTACATTTTGTACGTGTCCCCAGTTTTTGCGTAACTGCTATACCAATTATAAGAAGTTTCAATAAAAATGCATAAATTTTTTTAATGCATTGACGGCTAGGAAAATAATTTTCAGAGAACAAAGAGAGCACTCTCTTGATACTGCAGCGAGATTTAATTGCTGACCTTTCTTTTTTTCTTCGTGAGTCCGCAAAAATAATTTCACTTTTAAAATTCAGTACATGTCTTTATTAAGTGCAATTACTAATTCCTAATTATCTCCCAAGAGATTGAAGATAAGTGAAAACGTTTTGATTTTTCTATGACTAAAACGAACATCTTTCATGTGAAAAAAATATGAGTAACTAAGGAAATTAAAGAGGATTTTCATTCTCTTAAGCCTATTTTTTTTTCTTTGTAATTATTGTTGCTTTTAGTACGAAACTATTAAATTCAAGAAATTTTTCGAATATAGTTCTGTGCTAACTCTCCCATTAGTGATTATTAGGGGCTATTTCTAATTATTTATTTTTTTAATTACTTCGGGAGTTGACGAATTTTCAAGTGAGAGGACAACAATTAAATTTTTCCAGGATACGTTTTAAACATAGAATAATGCATCGTCTAAATGTAAAACTGATGAAATTAGAAAATAATTTTCATACCTGCCCCTCCTAGTAATAATTTAAATCCTTAAAAAAAAACAATACTCAAAATATCATTTTTAATCGTGATCAGTTCACTTATAAATGATCTTCAAACGACAGACTAGCTGCTGTTGATTTCTTGAGAAAGAAACGCGATGTTTTCTGTTTTGTTAAACCAAACGCCTTATGGGCTCATTCTAAGTCACAATTAAAAATTTGGTATAAATGTCTGATTTATTCTTGGATCTAATCCCCGTTGAGTTTCCTAACGATTTATGTATAAAAAATAGACTAAAAAATTACAAACACGATGGTATAGGTTTGTGTCGTATCTTGTGTCCAATCATATTGCTACTGCGATTTAAATTGAGTAGTTCAATAATTGAATAATTCTGCAGATTTTTTAGAAGTATCTTCAAAAAACGAAGACATTTTGCAGAAATCAGCAAAATCTCAGAAGATGTCTTGCAGAATTTCGTAAAGGCGTCACAAAATCCCTTTTCCTGCGAAAATGCCGATTATATTTCATTCGAATTGATTAGCATTTGCAAGATGTCTAAATTTATCTGTAGAAAATTTGCCGATTCCTGCAGAATATCCTCAAGCTTACTCTACTATTGTAACTTCAAATCACGACAACACTATGATTGGACAACTTTTGCTTAAACAACACTATACGATCGAATTCGTATGTAGTTTATCTGTATTTATATATACGCAACCTTTGAGAAAACTAAATGAGGGTAGGCCCGAAGTCGGATCTTAGGCATTACATGCGTTACATTATCCAAACAGTGTTTCAGCCTCATTAATAGAAGAAGTCTTGGAAAGAAGGAAATTGGTTGGAATTATTTTCTCACATGAGGTTTAGTAACTGTAATAACTTAATTATAAAAAGCGTTTGGATATCAGTTACACGTGACAACAAACTGTAGTGTGTTTCTAAAATGACATGAAGCCTTTAAGAACTTATAAATCAGCGCGGAAGATAAGTGTTATCTTTATGATAGCAACGCCAACAGATTATAAGAAAAGATCTAACTATGATCAATCGTATTATCAGCAGTTATCACTATTTTATCGTAACTCTTTTTCATAGGTGTCAAATGCAACAGTCATGAAGTAATAAGAATGACTTTCCACAGGATAAAAAATAAGTAATCAAAAAAATGAAAAATACTTCTAGGGAAAAATCTTTCCCATTTTCATGTGAAAGGAAAATTAAGTTCAATCATTGCAACTTTACACGACGTAGTTTTTTTTCCAGAAATGTGACGTCGATCGATGAAATAAAACCCTGATCACTCAAAACATCGATGTCTGTAGTTAAAAAATAAATGCTTGTAATGAATCGACTTAAAATCATTTGATATTTTAAAAAGTTATCTTCTGAGAAATTTTTTATTTTATTTTAAATGAACACGCATTCATTGACAAATATTCAAGGCAAAGGTTAATTAATTTGGCAGCAGTCGTTTTCATTAATTTAACAGAGACGTTTACAATTTACAATTCCATATAAATGATATAGCTATGTTTGACTTTCAATTTTATCTTGAATTTGTCACCTGAGGCGGACAAGAATCAAAAATCATGTTTCACAGCTCGAAGTGATAATTTCCTGTTCAAAAAGTTGGCAAAAATTGTTACCAGAGCAAGCAGCCTGCAGCCCTCTAGCTGCGCGAGAGGTTTTTTTTTTTTTTTTTTTTTTTTTTTTTATTTATTTATTAACCCTCGTGGATCCCTTGGGGTTATATATGATCCCAATGCTACTTCTGTTTAATATATCTGGTTAGTCAGCCATTTGTTTTAAATGGCATTTTGTGACTTTTATTCTTTTAAGTTTTTCATACACAATAAAACTATTATTTTATTTTATTTTTTCGGAATTTACACATTTTATACACAAGATCCTTAGGGTCACTGCCCCAGAATGCAAATAAAAAAGGACGTTGCAACTTCTGTACGTGAGAGCTGGATAGAAAATGTACCGAAAAATGTCATGAGTGTTTGAAAGTCACTTGCAAAAATCATTTGTTTCAGATCTGTAACAGTTGTAAATAAATCTACAGTAATTGTAAGTTTTGCTCTAAAATTCTAATTTTTAAAGCATATACTAAATTTTACTTTAATTGCAACATTTTATTTTTATTTTTTTATCGTTAAAAAGCATGTGAACTTAAAAAATGCATGTAGCATTCAATAACCATCATAAATTAATTAAAGGGAACACTGGGGTGGTTTATGACCGTAAAGTGTCTTGAGTGTAACCAAAAGGGGAGGGACCCACTAGGGTTAAGGAAATATAAACCCTGTCAAGTTAAATTACTTCTTTGCCAACCGCAACTTTCTTTTAACAGACACCAAATGTAATCGTAAAAAAACGGAGACCTTCCACTAAAATATTTTCAACAGAGTGTTTCTCCTTTTCCTCCTGTAGACTAAACGTATGTCAGAGAAACGAAAGAGTGTATACTAACAGATCCTAAAATGAAACGCAACTATCGACAAAGCGATGAAATTCGAGTCAAATATAGAAAGTAAAAAACTCATCTGAACGTAAGAAAACAATCTTCGAAATAATCAACTGACGAAGAAATACAACCTTCAATAATTGTTGGTTCACAGAATATGTCACTGAAAAAATAATTCTCCATAAAAGATTTCGAAAAGCGAAATGATATTTGGTCTAACACTGTGTTGAGAAAAAATCCAGCATACATTTGGTCAACAAAAATATGTCGACATAATGTACACACCAACAACGCGATCCGTCAAAAAATCAGTTTGCTAAACCCTCAGCAAAGCAAAATCAACAACATGCAAAACATATTCAATCCCAAAACGCATGAAAACGAAATATTTTGTTGACAATCCTCTTTCCTTTTCCGACAGCCTATCAAAGAAAAACAAATCTGTACACCTAGCTCATCTAGATTTCTCCTGAAAAAAACATTGATAGAAAACACGTAAAGAAGTTGCACTGTTACTACAGTAGCTCTATTTGTATTTTTTTCTCTGCAGGGAGGCATCACCTAACAGCCCAGATTCAAGAAAGATCGTGGACATCCCAAAACTCTCGGATCAAGAACTGCAAAACATCCGGATTTTTCCCGAAGCACTATCACCCGAAGCACTATCATCCCTTTAATCAAAGCTTGGACTCGCAGTACGGTGAACAGTAGATTAAATGATGTTTATCCTTGGTGAAACGAAACGTAAGTAGGCTGAAGAGATTTACTGATGAAACGTTGATTGGCCAAAACCACCTGCATATGAAAGGATCCGTTGACCAACCCGCGAATTGTATCCTACTGACCAAACACCACCTCTAACAAACAAACCTGCAAATGAAGGGATCAAGGATTAAATGCCACCTCCGTCGGCCAGCTACAAGCTGACGGGGAGGGGAGCGATGTCACTTTTGCATCACAGTAATCTCACCAACGGTGAAGCAGCAGTTACGGATCCGCAATATCATTTCAGCAACAGGAAAGTGGACCATTATTGGGTTGTATGCCACTATTGGTTTGGAGAGTGATTTTTTACTTAACTTAAAATAACGATTTTCAATCACTTATT
Organism: Uloborus plumipes; assembly: GCA_038373865.1. NCBI lineage: Eukaryota > Metazoa > Arthropoda > Arachnida > Araneae > Uloboridae > Uloborus > Uloborus plumipes. The sequence goes on along the minus strand of JAXGGA010003311.1, from coordinate 29,668 downwards.
AAAATTTTGAGCTACATTCTAGTATTTTATTTAATTTATGGGACTTCGATATTAGCGATTAGAACCTATCCTTTTCAATTTTGTTCTTTCTTCAAAAGTGAGAAACTTTTTCTTCCTCAGCTTCAGAAATAATTTCGTTTTTTTTCTCTTAGTCTACCGAAATGTCCCTTAATACCAGGGGTTTTCTTAAGCTATTAAATTTTTAGCCCAAAGCAACAAGATTTTTACAATAAGCATGAGGATTTTCGCTTTCGTCTGACTCGGGGTTTAAAAAAAAAAATTACCTTTTGTATTTTTTTTTTCAATTTGCTGAAAGAGTGAAACCCAAGATTTAAAGCAATTTCCATGAAAAGTTTTGAACAAGGATAAAATCAAATTTCTAAAAATAAAGTCTCAAATGTTTGAATCCAACGAAGACACAAACATTAAATTATGAAGCAAATGCACCCACAGCTCGATTATAGCATCCTAAGACTGCAGTTTCGCCCTTATTATGGGCTCCTCAGTTAGGAATAGCCAATGATCGAGCCGGAGGCAAAAATCCTCTTAATGTAGCTAAGATAGCCAACAAACTGGTAGATAAACCCTGGCTTACGGGCGGTAACTCATTGCACATTAAATTATGAGTTTGTTGTAACTTTTTACATTTATGGCAAATTAAATTTCATGAAAAGAAACATAGCGCAATGTTTTAGAAAGATTTTTTTATGACTTGGAATATAGAAAATTCACAATGTTCTTATTGGTCCTTTAAACTCAAGTGCAATAGTAGAAAATAACAATGGAACCTCAAAAATACGAATACAAATCAGAAGGAAAAAAATAGTTATTTCATAAGATGAGAAAGGGATGGAATACGATTAGCTGCTTCACCAAAACATGAAATTCTTTTGACAGCTCTCAAGTGCCTGTATAACACTTTTACTGGCTACGTCACAAGAAAGAAAGAGAGGAGGGAAAAAAAGAACAGGTGAAAACAGCAAAGGTACACATCAGAATTTTCACCAAACACAAAAGCCTACATAACCCCCTCCAATTCCACTCTGCCATCAACTCTCCAAAAGTGATTACCGAGGGAAGAGTGCAACATAATTCCTGGTGAAACACCTGGTGGAACATCTGAACGGGTAGAGGGGAAAATACGAAATCTGCCGACCCCTTTTAGCAGCGCAAAGGGTTTGGGGAAGAAATGATGCCTATGACTGCAGGGGTAAAGGGATAAAAGGCAGGGTTGGAATGCAGGGTAACCCGTATCCGACATTTTTGCACCCGACGTTTGTTTTGGTTTTTATACTTTATTACCCATCCATTTTTTTCGCACAAAATTGATGACAATTTCATGAAATTAATCACGTTTTAATATGAACAGTTAAAAAGCTGTATTAGGACGGAATTCTGAGCTCCTCTAGAGAAATACTTCTCAAAAGGACCGATTTTGTTGAACTGAATAATGGCTACTATATTATCCAATGAATCTGTTATTCATTTCAAATTAGGACTATTAAGGTCAATTATCATCAGATATCAGAAAAAAAGTGAAAATTATAGGAAGAATGGTCAATTAGCAGAAATACGGTCTTTTTACATAAAGGAGGTTTAGAAGCATTATTATACCATGGGCTATAAGTAGAACTATAATTCAGTTTTATAAATGTTTGTGCCCTTGCAAATGAACTTAATTAAATTCGGCTGAAACTATTTTGCTACTTTTTTCTATGTCCACAAATTATAGAAGTAATAAGTACTTGAAACGTTTTTTGGGAAATTACAAATTTTAGAAAGAGCACGAAAAAGTAAGTTTATCTCTCTCAACGTGAATAAACCTTCCTGTGGCAGCTCCAACTTAAACACTTTCAAAACAAACAAGAAAAGATCTGGTGGTGATTATTTTTGAGTGTTTATTAAAGAAAGGCGACCAACGCAATCGAACTTGTCTTTTCTTTTATTCAATGTCAACACTATCTGAAGAAGCAATACAAACATTTGAACCATGAATTGGTATTCAAATTGGTTGCCCCTTGGGCAACAGGTGCGTATTTTATTTTATTTATTTATTTTTTTGCGTAAAAAGTCGTTCTCCTTGACAATTTTGAAATACAGAATATTCATAGGAAACACATAAAACAAAGATTTGTAATGGCTGTAACATGGATCATTTTCGTAATACTTTTTATGCTTCGCGATAAAAAAATAATAGACAAACAAAATATCAGAAATATATGAAATATTCAGGCAATCTGAAAGTACGTATATATAAAAACATTGAAGGAGCTTGGAGAGAAATGACATTTTTGGGCATCAAATTGGCGCAATAAGTCTGTTTGTCTAATTTTGGTCCAACTTCATTTTTGATTTAAAATTTAATTTGCTATGAGTTGTTTTTATTGTATTTAAATTTTAAAATATATTTTACCACAAGTAACCTCTGCTTTTATTCTACTTGTACACAGTTTTTACACCGAGTAAATATCTTTTACGTGCATTATTTAATAAGAAGATATACGATGACTTTTTTATTTTCTTCCACAGCAAAAATAAGGCTTAAAAAAACCATTATCAATGACGCATTCAACCATTTTACGTTCTCAAATTTTAAAATACCGACGGAAATTACCAAATTATGCAAAACAAACTTCGCCTTACTTTTCAAGAACATGATAAGGACTGTGTCCAAAGAGGGCGGCATAAAAAAAGGATTGAACCTGGCGCATCAACAGGAAGCAGTAACCTGGTTCCCACTTTTACCGTAGGCGACGGGAGGTCAGAGGTTAGTAGGGTGAAACGATAGGTTCAGGGTCGGGTACCTTTAAAAAGCCAGGCGAAGGGGACGGAGGCACAGCAGATGGTTGGCGGGGAAAGTTCGCAGAATTCCGCGATTTGCATGACACAAGGTGAATATTCTTCGACACGTGTATCCCCAGGAAGATGGTGATTACAGGGCTTTTTAAAGCCTGCGTAAATACAAGCTTTCTCCTCGGCAATCGGAGGATAGCGTCACTTTCGCTGATCACAAATCGCCTGGAGAGGGACGCAAACAAAAGCAATAACAGTAAATTGTAGCTACCCATATTATTTTAATGATGCTTCTACACATTAAACTAATAATAGAGTACAGGGCAGTTCTGTAAATTAGTACTCTTGAGGACCCCTTTTTATTGCAACGAAATCTCATTTTTCTGAAAAGTTTAGCCTTAGCATAACATGTTTTAATATTTTTTACTATTGCACATGTGTGTGACGTTGGAACTGGGAGGGGTTAAGAGCAACAGAAATGGTATACAGAACATGGAAAATGAATAAATAAATGACTAAGCATTCCCTGTCCCATCAGGCTAAAGCTGGAAACTCTCCTTTGGTACATGGTCTAATGAAGATAACAGAAAATGATAGGAAAATTTTTTGAATGTTTTCATTTATTTACTTTTTTTTATTTTTTATTTTATTTATTTATTTATTTATTTTTTTTTTTTTTACTTCTTATTATCAATAAAATTCTGGGCCGGTCGTTAAAGAGAATGGCTTTTCCGTAAAATGAAGTTCTATAGTGCGATCCAACGTTTTCAGTACTGTCTTTTATCATTCGGTTGTCACCTCTTGCACCGACTTTCTTTTTTTTTTTTTTAATCCGATGCTAGTTTACTTTAAACAGTAATAGAATTAACGACAAAATATGTCGTCAAATGAAAAATAGTTTACTTAGAACACTTTCTTTTAGTCGTAATTTTAAAACGAACTCCGAAATCCCTCCACAGTCCACATTTCATTAATTTTCTTCGCATTTTTTTTTTTTTTTATTTCAGTTTAATTTGACTAAAACCAGTGCTTTATCACGTCAGTAACTTTACTACAATTTATAATTTATAACGAGGAAGATAGTAACTGTAATTAATGTAAACATTGCGAAAAAAATCACCAAAGTATTACTTACATTATTTTGAGTTCCAAATTTAAAATAATATTTAATCCAAATGCTGTATAAATAAGATATTTACCTGAAAAAAAAGAAAGAAAAATAAGCAATCTTTCAAGAGAAAAGAATAAACAGTTCAATATTTTGAATAAACCACACAAGATAAAATAAATGTTAATTCCTCTTGTATGTGAATTATGTACAAAAAAAAAAAATCAACGCACCCGTGTGATATTTCCCCCCCCCCCCCCCCAGAGTTAAGCTGTAGCAATGGTTAATCGCGTCCGGGTCTGCAGTTTGTAGCACAACTAGGAAGAATGGCAAGGAATGCTACTTAAAATCATTATCTTGGAATGAAAATCATTCTTTAATTCAAAATAACATTTTGTCACTACAAACTCTAGACCTTTTAAATCTTTTGTTCGTAGCAAACGTTTCAAAAAACAACAATATAAAAATTCTTTGTTGCCATAGTTATAAAGTAACAGAAGAAAAACTACAAGCTAAGTTTCTTAGGCAGGGATTCAAGTGAAACAGCACTGCGATCGCTTCGAATGCAATCGCTACTGGAAGTGAATTACATTATCATCAGCTTAACTTGGCACTCACGTCACTACGAGCGGAGCCAATAAGAGCTCACAAGCAGTCGGCCATCTCCTCTTATTCGCCAAGTAGGCTGTGACGTTTTATATAGCTCGTTTTTCATAGGCAAACGTCACGATGAACGTTCTAATGTAATTCATTTCCAGTATCAAGAAACGTTCTAATGTAATTCATTTCCAGTAGCGATTGCAGTTTGCGATAGCCTGTTTCACTTGAATCCCTGCCTAAGACGTTAAACAAAAAACGGCATTTTTTTTTTTTTTTTTTTTTTTTTTTTAATAGCAGACGACATTTCCTCCCAGTTTACCATGCTGAAACAGTGCATCGCAACATCACAGTGTAATATTGGTGCTGCATCCTAAGGGCCGAATTCATGTGAAACACCATTGCAATCGCTTCGAGGCAATCGCAATAGACCAAAATTGCAATCGCTACTGGAAGTCGAATTACATTAGAATCGCATCTCGTAGAGATTGTAACGTTTCACTTGAATCCAAATTTAGGAATTTGCGATTGCATTGGTGAGTTGCGATTGTCCGTATTTCACTTGAATTCTTGCCTAAGACACAATACATAATTTCTGCCCTCGGTAAAGTCAAGAAACCTTTATTATCATCACTCCGATTGCCGATTTTCTTCCCACGACCACCCTTTGAATTATAATCATCCTAATAAAGTACAATAATTCATGTTCAGCACACTTTAGGTGTAACAATGACTAAATTTCACAACGTGCCTGAATAAATACATCAACGAAATTTAATAAATCATACTAAAATGGCCTCGTTATCAAAAAATAACGGTGGAGAGGTGGGGAAGGGGAGATTCGATCTATTGTTTCTTGCAACTTTCAAAGTTATGTGACTGATTGTTTTGAGGCCGCACTGATTGATTGAATGAATCCCGTGCGAAGCGTGCGATTCGCCGTTTCGCTGATATATTACTTGGAGATGATAAGAGAAAAAAAACCTGTTTCAGTCGAGCTAAAATCCTAGTTTTTTGTGTTCCTTTTCAAGAAGAAACACGTGCTGCAAGTGGCTAGTTTCACAATTCGTTTCAATGCATGCTTTCACTTTCTGAAGTATTTACGATTCAAATGTATTTATTAGTACTCAATTCAAGCTTCTAATGGGGTAAAATGGAATGAATTTTTATTGCAGATATTTTTTTCTTCTTTCGCTTTCGGGCACTTTTACGCATGAGTGACTCGATATGAATGCTGTTCCACAAAAGTTTTGTCTGTTCACTTCTACTTCGTTTCGGGTTTTTTTTTTTTTTTTTTTTTTTTTTTTTTTTAAATTCATATCTCCAACACCACAGTAAAAGAGGGGATAGCTTGTACATAGTGGCGAATTTACGATGAATCCTGCGAAGGGCCCCGAAGAAGACCCAAGTTTAAGTTCATTTGTAATCAATAATATACTTTTATGTGCATTGCTTATTTGCCTATCAGTCCTTATTTTAAAATAGCACATTGAGAAAAAAAAGAAAACGGCAGTAGTTTCAAACGAATAATTTTTCACACCTCTAATGCTAATAAAAAAAATAATAATACGTAAAATATTTTTAGAGGCTTTTGACACCCACCCAACCTTTACCCTCTCCACAATTATAGTTTCATCTTTCTGCAGTCAACTGAAAATGAGCTAAAACCCATCAACAGTTTTACAACCAAAGGAAAAAAATATTTGTGTGAAATAGCTACGTAAATGGAACCACAAAAGTTTCGCATAGAGAAAGAGAATTCGTGAGACAATCGCAAGGGTGATTATGGAGTGGGGCAAAGGTTCCTATTCCAACTCCCGAAACTTTCTTAAAACTGCTTGAATAAGGATTTTATTTTCTTCAAGCTTAAATTCGTTAAGTTCTCTCAATTTGTCTAGAGGCACCTCCCGAGAACCCTTTTACCTCCTATCCGACCGCGATGTGTTAATCGGAGATTTTTATCTTAAATTTAAAGTGTAAAAACGAAAAATATATTCGGTTGAATGAATTCTAATTTCAAATTATTCGTTTTTCTTCACACTAAATAATTTAAGTAATAAGCCATGTTAGTCAAATTTAGGCTCAAATGAGTCAGAGTCCTTCATTTTCTTTCCGACTCCAAAACTCCGACAGGCCTGTACGTTCCGAGTCAGAGTCGAAGGTTCTAAAATTTCAGGAGTCGGAGCCAAGCCAGACTCGGCAGCCCTGCCTTTCCCAAGCCCATACCCACTCTGCTCGGATCTGTGCCCGGAGTTCAGCTTTCCCCGCACGCGCGCCGGTGGCTAGCGGCAGGGGGAAGGCTGGGCCTGGTCGTAGCCTGCGCGGCAGATGTTCCTCCGAACGCGGTCGGAATGACAGAACAAAGGAACCACGTGACTCGGAAATCGCTCCAGGCGGGAAAACGAAGGTGAATAGGAGAAAGAAAAAGTGCCGCCGCCTTTCCCAAAAACAAATTCGGTTTTCTCTCTAAAACGGAGCCGCCAATAAAAACAGAAGGGCTTGCATAAATATTTTTTTTCCATCTAGAAAAAGATGCAATAGTGGTCTTGATCATACAATTTGCAACAAATCTGATAGCTTGTCTTTAGAGCTATAGAGAGACGCTATCCTACTCATAAATTGAATTCAACAGGTGTACTAGCGATTGATTTCACAATATTAATGCAAATGCCGTTAGATCCTTCAGGAGTCCAAACAACTCTCACCATTCTTACCACGGAGTAGAAAGAAGGAGAGAAATGTTCTACGGATGCGCTACTTTGAAAGTGGCAACGAATTCTCACCGCCGCCAGAGTACACTACTTACCAAACCCTCCCTATTTCCTAAAGGAATCAATGTAAATCATACTGAATCCGTCATCTTTTTAAATGCTGTTATGGGAAAGAAAATATTTTTGTTTTAACTGGATTTTGGTGTAAACCATCGATTAACATTATGAACTAAATATGACTTTGATCCCACTGAAATTTTGCCGTATTTTTTAAGAAAGATGTTTAATCGACCGCATCTAGCTACTTGCCAAATTTGACATATATGCGACTGTATGCAACATTATCTTCGCATTGTACGATGTTTATTTTGCTGAGAATCAGTTCTCTAAATTGTTAATAAATTAAGCATGTGGCAAAAAATTAATTATGTCAGTATTTAATTTTGTTATTAATTAAATATATTTAGTAGACAAAATAATTATTAGTTTAAATATATTTATTAAATATATTTAGTTCATAATGTCGATGGTTTGAGCAAAATTCCAATTTTAAAAAAAAAAATATTCTCTCCAACAGCAGTCCTTAAAAAATGACAGATTCTGTCAGATTTGGCAAGTTCGTAAGTGCATTCGATTAAACCTATTTCTCAAAGAATACGGCACCTATTTTCGTGGGATGAAAATCATATTTAATTCATAATGTCAATAGAAGATTTACACCAAAATCCAGTCGAAAAAAAAATATTTTCTTTCAAATAGCAGCATTTAAAAAGATGACAGATTCAGTATCATTTACATTGATTCCTTTAGGAAATAGGGAGGATTTGGTAAGTAGTGTCCTCTCGACACCCCTATTATTTATCACAGGACATTTATTATGTGCTCATTTTCGAATCCCTTTCGGGGCCCTTATGATCGTGGGGGCCCCTCTCTATTGCAACATGGTAAATTCACCACTGTGCAGTATGCACACCGTTTCAAACGGCGCAGTTTCGTTTTTGGATAACCTGTCAAGATTAGTGGTTGCCACTCGCCACGTCCGACTAAATAAAAAGTGGCAACCAATATTTTGATAACTGCCGATGATGCCTTTCCCTGTTCTGAAGGTCGAGAATTTCACACACTGAAACGGAAAGGGGGGGGGGGGCTTAAGTGTTTCGAGTAAATATCTCAATTCAAACTTGCAGACTAGCAGCAAAGAAACTTATGCATTACTTTGGGTAAATTTTTGTAATTTAATGCATACACAAGCATAAAAACCATTGGAAGAAAAAAAAAACATCCACACTGTAAAAAAAAGATGTTGTTTTTACAGTATAACACAGCTAATTTTAGAGCAATTTCAGGGTTTTACAGTAATAATAGATTATAAAATAGCTAGTTTACAGTAATAAGCTGTAAAATTGCTATTTTTAAAGTTTATTACTGTGCATTTTACAGTTTTAAACTAGAACCTCTGCTGCCAGTATTATACTGTTGTTTTTTTTACAATATAATGCAGCTAATTTACTGTGAATATTGCTAATTTTGCAGTAATAAACTGTAAACTAGCTATTTTTACAGTTTAATACTGTGCTTTTACAGTTTTACACTGGAACCTCACTGCGTACGTACACTTACACTGCGGTAATAAAGTTTTGGTAACTATGGCCAATTTTCACCCGAGCACATATCATAAACATTATATTACAGGGTATAACGTTATGGCATTTTGATTTCTTATTAATCTTAAATGACGGTAATCAGTGATCTGAAAATTTGGTATTCAGTTAAAATTTCGCTCCTAAGTTCATCTATATTGGTATTTTTCCAAAAAAATGTGATTTTATACAAAAACACTCGTTTGTAATAGAAGATCTGCTTCAGATTTTATTGCAAAATTTTTCGCAAAATTAAGATTTTTAAACCAAATTGATGATTGCTTTAATTTTGCTTTGAACCAAAAATGACGATTTGTAACTATAACGAGGAAAATTAGGCTCCCAGAATAAATGCTCAGAGCAACGAGCTAGATTTATTCTCATCGTCATGGTAATCTGAAAAATCAAAGGAACATCAATGAACGGTGAAACACGAATATAAAAGACAATTCGTGATGCGTTGATTATTATCATAATAATAATAATAAAGTGTCTTTAGTATCTGTATCTTAAAAGAAACGTGTCCGGTACAATTGGGAAATGTTCAAGTTTTCTCAATTGTAGCATTCAAAAACAAACGAATCACAGAGAAAACGAAATAAAAAAATGAAAATTCAATACGTACATACAAATGGCATCGAGAAAATGCCCACGGCATTCAACAAGCATGCAGTAGCGTGATTGCAATGCATCAATATTAACCCAATCATGTCATAATATGGAAAACCGCCCACCAATTAGAGGGCACAGCCTGTCATTTGGGAACATTAAAACGCGTTATTTTCCTTTCCCGCGCTCGAAGGAGGTGGTTTAATTCGCCGAATTAGTACGCATGGAAGATTTCAATTATCGACAGTTGCGGCTCTATTTGTTCCACTACTTAGTACTTAATCGAAAGAAAAGCGCTAATGAACCTGGTTTTGCCACTTGCCTCACTAAAAACTTAAGTACGAGTATGAAATTTGGAGTTGAATACGTGCAAATATGTATTCTCTTAATTATATTACAGGCGTTTAGATAATACGCTCAATGGAGTCTTTTCTTTCCCATTTTGGGCAAAAAGCTCCACCCTTTTTATGCGGGTCAAGTTGGTTATTGATCAGGAAAAGTTGGCTGAAATTATCTTGCTCTTGGCTTCATTTTCGGCTACCGTTTTTATGCTTTGCATCATTGTTATCCAAGAGCGGACTCAGAAATGTAGCCAAGGGAGAGGCGATTGATTTTTTTTTCTTACTTGCCCATTTTTTCTGCCATGTATCCTTTTTGACACATGTTGATTATAAATGTTTTGGTCTTAAATTTCGAAAAATTTCCAGTCAGAGCCGGGAATCCCAACCATTTCCATTAATATCATCAAAGATCAACTAAAATTGCCTGTTTTGAACTTCAAAATCTAAAAACTGCTGGAGAAGAGCCCCTCAATGGAGGCGCGATCGCCCCCATCGCCCCTCCCTTGTATCCGCCCTTGTTATTATCTTAACGACTGTACAAAGCGTGATGCATCGTGGCAAACCTTTAGGTAACAGCTGATCATTGCTTAATCTCATCTCACTAGCTTTCCATCAATACTTTGTTGCTTATTATAGATGTATAATTTTTATCGTGAAAGACGTGTTTGGGTTATAAGAATTAAAATACGGGAACAAATATGAAAGACATATTTCAGAGTACAAAAACTTTTCTTGATTCCTAACAAATATTTCTCCAGAATTCAGGTGTTTCGCTTGGAATCACAAGGGAAAGAAATGTGATAGCACTAGCGCGAAAGTTGTAATAGTTATTAGGGATGGACCGGATAGTGATTTTGCCGGATACCGGATATCGGATATCCGGTGGCTCACCACACGCCGGATACCGGATATCCGACCGGAAATCCTGCGGATATCCGGCATTACAATTACATTGCTTGTTCGCTTATTTTTATGTAATGCAGCTTCAAAACAATAAATCAAAGTTGTTTCTCGCATAATTTCTTTAAGAACATGTTAAATACATTTAAATTAATTTTTAAAGCCTGTATTTTATTTGTACAGGAGTAGCGCTACATATGAAATGAAACACTAGCATATTGTGATTTCTTTCTAAATTATGTAATTTTATCAAAATAGACGAAACTTTAAAAGATTGAATTAAATATTTCTGTATATACTCAAAGTTTAAACTTTTAATTATTCTTAGTTTAAATTTTAAAGCTTTTCTGTTTCAATATCGTTTCAATAGGTTTCTATGTAAATGATACAGTTATTAAATATTTCCCCAATAATTTTAAAAAAAGAAAGAAACAAAGAAAGAAAAAAGGAAAATAAACTAAGCTCAGATAAACGTTTTTTTTCAAATTGATACATATTTTATTAGAATTTTATGAATTTAAACTTCATTACAAAGTAACACATTTTCTTATTTCTAATTTTGCAATAATATAAAGCAAAATTTTGCTTTGAAGTTCTTTTTTTTAAAGAATAATATGCATGTAATTTTTCTAACATACAAGTTAAAGAAGAAAATATTAAAACAGGACAAGTGTGTTAAATAATAATAATAATAATAAAGTTATACTCAAATAATCAGTTAAAAATTTTATATAACTCCAAAAAACAAAGGAACATGTTTTCTGAAGATTCAAATCAGCAGTTTAAATATACTTTTAAGAGGTATGCTAAAGTTGTTCACTTTTTAAAAAACAAATGAGTAAACTTTACTTAAATAATCAACTTGAAATTTTACTTTAGTTCCAAAAAATTAAGATACACATTCTTAAAAGTGGCAAATTATCATTTTAAATACATTAAGGGTCATGCTAAACATATTCACTTTTTTAAAAACAAATTAATAAACTAATTCTTAAACGATCACCTCGAAATTCAACTTCATTTTGAAAAAATAAAGATACATTCCGAGATGCAAATGTTATATTTATGGGTTATTCCAGCCAAAATGGTACAAATCATGTCTGAAATTGTCGAGTTAAGTTTATCAAATGAAGTAATTTTCGCCAACTAATCATTGTTTTAAAAATTATTCTCTGTTTATTTGTGCATAATAAAGTGTAAATGGCTTGTATATATGAGTCATTCATTAAGGGTTTTGAATAGTTCGACCACTCTGTGTAACAGAGGAGACAAATGAGGTTAGAAAAATATATTTTTAATCGTAAAGAAAAGTTAATTACAGAACAAGTATAAAATGAACTAAGCATCCTAAAACTAATTCTGTCTGCAATTTCAAGAAAAAATATTTTTCGCACTATTAATGCGACTGTAACAGAGTGGACATCCCACAGTGCAAATTAACTATCATCAGCAAAGAATTTTAGGCTTATCTTAGTTACTGATTATATAATTCAATGTATCAAAGTAATCAAAGCAGATACATTACTTGTACTTATTAAAAAAAATATCACATTGAATGCGATTGCTTATTTTATTTCTGAAAGGCTTGTAACAGAGTGGACAGTTTGAAACATAAAAAAAATCTAGGAACAATGATAAATAGGTGTTTTTCCGAGATTTTTTTGTTTACATACATAAAAATCAGCAGAAAGGGTGTCAGAAGCATTTTTTGTGCTGTGCATTGCAAATTATTTTGTTGTTGCATTTCAGCTTAATCTTAAATTGCATTTTAAGTCCTAGCAATTTGAAGCTGGGGCAGATCATTTTTTCCTTCTTTTGCCAAAGAATTTTTTTTTTTTTGGGGGGGGGGGGATCCTTTATAAATGGCTTATGCCTAAATAAGTAATACTTGGTTACACACAATTAGATGGAGAACAAATAAAAAAAATTAAATTCATTGGTGGTAAACATTAAAATTAATTCCCAAAATTCTGAAGTATCGGGACTGATTTGTACCATTTTCGCTGAAATGATTGATATATTATCATTATTATTTAAAATTATTCTAAACATGTTCACTTTAAAAAATAAATTAATAAACTTATATCTAAATAATTAACTTAAAGTTTTACTTAAATTCTAAAAGACAAAATACACTTTCTAATGATGCAAATTAACATCTTAAATACAGTCAAGTCTCAATAGCTCATAGTCCCAAGGGACCGGCTAAAAACTTCGAGTTATTGATAGTTCGAGTTACAAGCAGTTCCTACCGTCTTTTCAAGAATTTGGGACCAAATGAAAACTTTGAAATGAATGTATATTTGAGTTTATAAAGCTTTGAGTTATCGAAACTCGATTGAATGTTATTGAGGGTCATGCTCAACATGTTCTCGAGGAGTTACGGAGCGGCGTGACAGACGTGAAAAGATTCTAATAGAGAGAAATATCTTTTCTGAAAGGAAGGTATTACAAAAAGAAAGAACGAAACAAAGTGCAAAATTCAAAATTTCTTTACACACATTTAAACTCTTTCAAAAAAAAAAGCATGGTTTTAAGTTGCGACGATTCTTGGGGACAGATGTTTTCATTATCTAAAAGAAAACTTTCGTCAATGTTAGATAGGTTATTTAGTGTATGTTATTTTCAATTATAATAAAGCAATAATAGTGGTAGGGATGCACCGATTAATCGGCAGTACCGATTAATCGGCCATAATCGGCCACTTTGCCGATTATAAATAATCGGCAAAATCTGGCCGATTAATCGGCTGAAAAATATTTTTCAGATATTATTCTTTAAAGTATACTTTCACTAGGAAACTATGATGAATAATTTTATTAACAGTAATAATAATCCTCACAGTTGATATAAAGTTTTTTTTTAAATTAATTCTCCTACTTTGAATAAATATACATAGACAATGATGCAACATTTTTCATGTGGCAATAGTTTTCTCAGCGCAGTGATTTCAGATAACCTCTAATTTTCAAAGAATAAAAGTATTGAATTGAATTGCTACTAATTACTAAAATATATGAATTAAAAGCACTCCTAAATTGGAGTGTTCACCACACACTCCCTCTCTCCTCCTTTTTTTTTAAATTTTTATTTCCAATTAACGTAACTAACAATATGTTAATAATATTATTGACACAAATATGAAAATTGGTTCTAAGAAATTTGATAAAATATTGAAATTATTTTGTGAAAACTAGGAAAATGGAAAAAAAAAAATCTTCTCCCAGAAATAAATTACTTACTATTTCTAAACTTGGAATTGTATAAGAGATAAAAAAACAGGAATGGTAAAATTGGTAGTAGAAAAACAATTATCCTTACCATTAATCGGCTCAGCCGATTAATCGGCCGATTATGAACAGCCGATTAATCGGTAATCGGTAATCGGCCAATTTGCTTATCGGTGCATCCCTAAATAGTGGCAAAGTAAAAAATATCTAATTACAACATCATTGGGTGTTAATAGATCGCAATTTTTGTTAGAAGTACAAAAGCTAAAAATAAAAGAATTCAATAAATAAAATAATTAGGAATTTATATTAAAAGCTACTGTGATTAATTTTTATGAACTAACGATATGATCGGAAGTTTTTTTCAAACTTTTGTCGCACATTAATCCTTGAAGGTTTGTAGCCTTTTCTTTCTAAATATTTTAACTAAAATATTTTTGAAAAGCTGAAGACAATCATATTTTATCTGGCAATTGTGAAAAATCAAATATGCAGAATGCTTCCATGTCCAGTACACAGTTGGAGGAATAATACAATTTTTGTTTTAGAAGCAAAAATTGGTAAAAAGGAAAGATGAAAAGTAATTACATCATCTAAAAGGTTTATCAAACAATGAAATTTTTAACTAAGATTTTTATAAAAAAGAAAATATTTAATTAGGTCCTCACATTATACCGGATAACCCTCACATCAATTCCGGATATTCCCCACATCAATACCGGATACTTAGCCGGATATCCTGCAAAAATCTTCCGGATATCCGTATCCGGGGCGGTCAGCCGGATCGGATATCCGGAAGTACCGGATACTTAAAATATCAGCCGGATAGGCCGGATACCGGATAGTTATCGGATATCCGGTCCATCCCTAATAGTTATGTAAGTGGTAATCGACAGACTGACCGAATTGACCTGCATAAAAATGGTTGAAGAGCTTTTTTGTCCAGAATTGGAAAGAAAACGCTGAGGCATTGAGATATTTAAAAGCCCGCAGCAATTATAACGAAACACATTTGCACGTATTCAACGGCAAACCTGTTCATCGCGCATTTTTCAAAACCCATGCAATCAATCGTTCATGCGTATATAGTAAAAAGTGGTAATACAGTAATTCCTGTCTCACCCTTGTAAGTCAACCGCTTTTGTCAGGTACAGAATTAGGACTATGTCATATCATACAGGGTGTCCACTCCAATCGTGGACCAATAGCTAATTTCTAAACCGTTAGAGATAAGCATATAGTTTATTTGGGAAAAAATCTACAAATTATGAAAGGAATTTTGGGTCTATTCAATGTTTTTCAAAAAATCAAATTTTGAAAGAGTTACGAAATTTAAATTCTTATACAGCCCCCCAGTCCTATCAATCATATTTAGTAAAACATTCTTGACACTGTAACGTTTAAAACAAAAAAAAAATCACTCTTCTACCACAAAAATTGGCCGAGTTATGACGTTTTGAAAAATCAAGATTTTGCATTGTTTCATGACGTCATCGAGAGATCGCTTAAGGGACCGTATGCGAAATCCTTCAAAATCTTGATTTTTCAAAACGTCATAACTCGGTCAATTTTTGTGGTAGAAGAGTGATTTTTTTTTAGTTTTAAACGTTACAATGTCAAGAATGTTTTACTAAATATGATTGATAGGACTGGGGGGCTGTATAAAAATTTAAATTTCGTAACTCTTTCAAAATTTGATTTTTTGAAAAACATTAATAGACTCAAAATTCGTTTCATAATTTGGAGATTTTTTCCCAAATAAACTATATGCTTATCTCTAACGGTTTAGAAATTAGCTATTGGTCCACGATTGGAGTGGACACCCTGTATATATCTCTATGAACTGACCTACTGTTTAAATTGCCTACCAAGCTACTGCACCATAAGTAGTCAACTGATTCAGGTTTTACAACATTCTGAAGTTCTCATAATTTTGAAATTGTGTGGTATTTTCCAGCATACAGGAAATTCATTGCGGAGTGCTTGGATTGTTATGGCTCTTAGTGTAACATGCAATAATAAATTCCAGTTCGCTTTACTCTTGGATAATTCAACCAGAGAACAAGATGTCTCCTCATTTTAGATCGGAAATTCAACATGTGGAATGCATTTCATCGCTTCATTTCAGCCGTATGAAATGCGACCAGGAGTATTTAATTTCAGCTCACTTTACTCGTGGAAAAATTCAACACAAAGCATTAATTTCTCCTCATTTGAGGAAAAATTGCGGTTATTAAACTTAGGCATCGAAAATTATGCTGAGGTATAGGGATAAAACATTACATTTTACTTAACAGAAAGGTTATTTTAAAATTAAGAAAAGAAATCCAACTTTTTGATTGGCCACAAGAAATTTGGATGTTTGTGAACTTTTAGTGAAATTCTAACACATAACTCGGATTGAACACAAACACGATTTTTCACAAAATTATTTATAAACAGAGCGCTCAGCAAATCCGAAAACAAATCCCTTAGAAACTGCTTATTGACTATAAGTAACTTCTATTTCAAATTGTATAAATATTAAAACATACTGTAAAACTTCAAAGTTTTTTTTTTTTTTTTTTAATGTTGAATTTAAAAAAAAAAAGAAAGAGAGAGAGAGAGAATATAAACAAAAACCAGTGAAAAATCCTGAGCAGCTCCTTGAATGATGCTTACAGGAATAAAAATTAAGGTGGTCCAAAAATCCCTTTTTTGTGCATGTAAAAGTTTCTTTCCACACATGGCATAAAAGCGCCCTATACACACTCAAATATACTTGCATGCGCATGACCAACATAGCATATTCTTAATTTAGAAATAAACAACGAATAAGCCAAAAAAAAAAAAAAAATACATCACTGGAACACATGAGACACGACAGTTCATTTACGCTTTTTCACAAAATATACAATATGTATTACACCGTAACATTTTCGTCCATAATTCAGATAAGCGAGGTAAAAAATCCTACTACTCCACATATTATTATGGGTGGAAAAAACGTGCTCTGCAAGTCGACGAAGACTCCAGGTTAACATGTTAGAGGAAAAAGCCGTACGCCTAGTAATTAGAGAGAAATTCTAAGTGAAAACATGCAGTTGGAAAGCGAATCGGAATATCATTCGTATGGCCCGCACGGAAAGCAAACAGCGCCGCACGCATACTAAAGAGGTAGAAGGGAAATCTACAGTCGCAATCATGCAGGGCGGCAAAAAAAAAAAAAAATCTATCCTGGAACTATTTATCACAGGTAGTTGTAAGTTTTTTGCTTCCAAAGAGCAAAACGATGTTAAGTTTTGATACAATGTGAGCCTTCGGAAGTCCTTTCGAAATGTATTAATCAATTAAAAATATATAAAAAACTAAGGACAGAATGAATAGCAAATTGGAAAAAATAACCAAACGTATTGATTCCTTAGAAAATATTGACGTCTCAAAGACGTCATGAAATGAATAACATCTCTGGATCTGGATGTCATTTTACACAAATAGTACCAAGAAGTTTAACTTTTGTGATCGTCATTAAAAAAACTTAATTTCCATGGGAGTCGGGCTTCAGAGAGGGCTCACGGATTTCTTATGCTAAAAAATAAGCCCCGATCACGCTGAAAGTGACATTTTGTACAGCTTTAAGTTGCTTTTTAGCTGTCCAGACTTTTTTCTAAAATGAAATGATCCTGTTTTTTTTTTCTTTTTTTTTTTTTTCTTTTTTTTTCTTCTTTTTGAAGCGATTGAGTTTTGAGAGAACCATTCTCACAACTGGGATATTTTGCGAATTGATGTGGGCGCTCAACTATTAGTTACGTTTCATTGTTATTATCTTGTTTTATTAATTTATTTGACAGGAATATACAGGGTGTCCACTCCAATCGTGGACCAATAGCTAATTTCTAAACCGTTAGAGATACGCATATAGTTTATTTAGGAAAAAATCTCCAAATTATGAAAGTAATTTTGGGTCTATTCAATGTTTTTCAAAAAATCAAATTTTGAAAGAGTTACGAAATTTAAATTTTTATACAGCCCCTCAGTCCTATCAATCATATTTAGTAAAACATTCTTGACACTGTAACGTTTAAAACTAAAAAAAAATCACTCCTCTACCACAAAAATTGACCGAGTTATGACGTTTTGAAAAATCAAGATTTTGCATTATTTCATGACGTCATCGAGACATCGCTTAAGGGACCGTATGCGAAATCCTTCAAAATCTTGATTTTTCAAAACGTCATAACTCGGTCAATTTTTGTGGTAGAAGAGTGATTTTTTTTTTTAGTTTTAAACGTTACAGTGTCAGGAATGTTTTACTAAATATGATTGATAGGACTGGGGGGCTGTATAAAAATTTAAATTTCGTAACTCTTTCAAAATTTGATTTTTTGAAAAACATTGAATAGACCCAAAATTCCTTTCGTAATTTGGAGATTTTTTCCTAAATAAACTCTACGCTTATCTCTAACGGTTTAGAAATTAGCTATTGGTCCACGATTGGAGTGGACACCCTGTATATTGCGATGGAATTTTTCTGCCAATGAATCGCCAATGCATTCGAAGTTTTTCAGTTGGGTGTGTTTCAGTGCCCAAAACAAAAGAGCTCTAAAACGAATTTCTGAAAAACTACAGATACGCTATTAAGAAATCAACTTTACAGTCATAACAAGTAAAAGATTCATAGAAAGCAACGGGTCTCCCTAAATGAAGTAGTCTTATTTGGTTACATGAAAATCAAAAGCATTTTATTATAAAGCTTTGAATTGCAATTCAAAAAAGAAAAGATCAGGAAATTAGAGAGAGGAAAAGCAGAATGAGCTCTGAGATTTGACTGCTCTTACTATAAAGTCTGGAAAATCAAAAATAATTCTAACTAAATTATTACTGCTCTACACAGGGACGCAGCGAGGGCGGTATTTGAAGATTGGAATCGTTAATTCTTGTTCTTTACCACCAATTTTTACTTACATATAAATTTTCTTAAGCAAAATTAGAACCAGAAAAGACGAAATCAAAATACAAATTGAGAGAAGATCAACTTAAAATACAGAGTATTTCAGATGTATTTGTAGAACAATTAGGACTTTTTTCTTCTTTCTAAAACAACATCTTCCCATTATTGATTCAGCTTTTGAAATGTGTCTCCTTCTGATATAAAACAGATTTTATTTCGGACAAAATCGATGCAAGAGATGCTCTTCAGAACTCATATTCACTTAAAATAGCCAGAAAAAAATTATAATTTACAGAAATATAAACTAAGAGCTGAGCAACAGCGAGCTAACATGCAAATTAAGTCCTGGAAGGAAAATAGAAAACATGAGGGGGAAGGTCCCTCCCCTCCTGGTCAATACCAAAGCAGAATTTTGTGACAAAATCAACGTATGTGGCCGATCGAAGAGATCGTCAACTAGGGAAGAAGTCGGAAATTCCGCGCAAGATCTGAAACATTCCGCCCCACCCGAAACTCGGCAGGAAACACAGGCATCGAGGGAGGAGGGAGGGAGACGAAAATAGTTCGCAAACATCCCGAGGGCATGCGGGACACCGATGGGCCGTGCCGTGATAAATATGGGCCCGGGAAGGCGGTGTTTGCCATCGTTCTCGGAAGTCACGCATTCTGATGGAATGGCCAAATATGGAAGTGACGTTTAGGCCTCTGCTTTGGACTTTTAGACCGCAGTTAGGTTTTGGCTTTTGTCCACTTTCTGCCGGTTTCGAAATTTATGGGAAAAGAAGAATTTTAAAGCTCACAATAATCTGCACATCTCAAAAAAAAAAAAAAAAGGTGTAAAGAGAAAATGAAGATTTACAGCAAAAAATCTTTTCATGCGTCTTTCATATGCACATCGTTTATAGTCCATAGCAATCCGAAGTCATTTGTCCTAATTGTGGTTCCACATTCGTTTATGCGAGATTGAATTTCGGTTACACGTAGCTTTTCCTCTTTCAGAATCACAGCTTTTTCTTTTTTTTTTTTTTTTAATCAAAGACAAATTGTTATTTATTTTTCATTGTGGACCTTGGACGTAGTGTAGTCCATTTTATAGATTGGACTTGAAGTGTACCAACAGAGGGTGCTAATGCGAACCCCTACTGAGACAGTTCTTCGACTGGTGGCGCCCATATCTTGCACACGACGACAGCCCACACGCACACACACACCAATCGCAATTCGTGATTGCGAAAAACATAATTTGAATTTCATAACATAATTTGAACATAATCCTTGTCTTGTTCCCATCTCCGCTGATGGTCAATTCGGTGAAACATTTCCTTGTAAAGCAAATTAGAAACGCCCTCCAGGCAACGGAAGGAGGAATGGAACTAATGAAATCGCTTCTTAACCTATTAATGCCTAGCGTCCCTCTTTAAGGACGGTCCAAAAAAGTGTCTGAATTTTCCCAAAATGAACATTTCAACCAAATAATAGTGTTCAATGAGTACCTTGGTATTGTTTCAATTCGTTATTAACAGATTGCAGCACATAACCATTGTAAAGTGCGTTCTGTAGCAGTTTTAATATGATCTTTATCAAAAATGACATCGTTCACAATCTCAAGAAAAAAAGCTAAGTTTGCAAAGATACTCCCAGCTTCCCAGTTCATGTTAATTGCTGATTTTATTTCTTCCTATTAAATGTCTTTTTAAATATTATATCGTAGGCAGAAAAAAAATTTAGTAAAAAAAGTATGTACCCTCTGAGGTCTATCGTAACTTTTAAGGGACGATTTATTTTTTCCTTAATAAAAACATTATTTTTTACATAATATTTTTTTTATTATTTTTCCTGTCCATTAAACACTGTTTGTAACCAGTATACAAAATATCTTTGGAAAAAAAAATGTCAGGCATTAATGGGTTAAAAATTCATAAAAGTAATGCTGTGCGCTAAATTCATAAAAGCAATGTTGTGGTCTTAGGCAGTCCGTTAAACACCCTTCTGGAAAACGCAAAATGTATTACAAGATAAATAACAAAGAGCAAAAGAAATGACAATATTTTAAAACCAATTCGTAAGAACGTTACATAGTTTCTGCAGCTTTTATCTGACCCCGACGTCAAAAAACACATTACGTTTTAAAACATCATTTTTGAGAGGGGGAGACATCTTTTACCTGCTCTACAACGCTTACAGATGCATATTAAAGAAATAAGTACATGCAAAAATATTTAAAAAGCCCATTAATAAGGAAGAAAGAGAAAGATAAGGATCTTCACTAATGACAGAATCGAAATGACTAAGGGGGATAAATGATCCTCTTCTGCTGGGATTCAATCATCTGAATGTGCCACAGCTCCGGGGGATGCGGAGGATGAATAATGAGAGGTAAAAACTGTCAGCAAGACACTAATCCCTTGAGCAGAACTAATTGGCCGACACTGGGGAATTAATGACATCATTTTTTAATAGACAATTTAAAAATTGATTTCACGGTTTCAATGCAATACGAACTCTTTTGGCGTGTCTGTTTTTCATGAAAGTATTTCTAATTGTGTTTTAGTTAGGAATCTTCTCGGCAATATCTAAAGATTTCAAAACTGATTTTTTTGAAAATCATCGCGATAGCAAACACAACTTTAGTCAACATTGATGAAAAAACGGGTTCGTTTGTTACGCCATTCTCATGCAATGTTTCGTACTAAGTTATACACTATCAAATTTCCTGGTTCATGTTAAGTCCTTTTTGCAAAAAACGAAAGAAACGCTTACTCATCCGCTTATTTTAACCCAAAAAAAAAAAAAAAAAAAAATCATCTTTGGTAAAAAGTGACCTGTTTAGAAAGTTTCTCTCTCTCTCTCTCTCTCCTGGGGAATATTTCCAAAAAGACCTCATGCTACTGGAAACCACTCAACATTAATTTCTTAACATTAAAATCAATTCCATATCTAATTAAAATTCTTTTGGTTTCGCTGTTCAACTGTTGGCAAGCATTCACCGCAATATTTATAGTAACGAATGGTAATTTTCTTTCTTTCTCAAAAGTTTTTTCTTTCTATTTTCAGTAATTTTATATGTTGTAACTCACGTTTATCTAGTTTATATATTCTTTTTATTCAAGGAACCACTGAAATTCTTCGGGCAAAAAAAGTGAGAAAAAAAACTCATGGCATCATTGGATGTTAGGAATCGGAATACCTCACAACATCAGATTTATCAGATAAATGTCGTGACATCACATGATATTGAAAGAACAACGATTTTCTGTCGCAACGAACTGACGTGAAACGACTTCAAAATGAAAAAGACAAATTTCTCTTACTGGTTAAACATCACGTTAGAAAATAAAAGTTCGACGGCGACTGGAATTTAAACTGTCGTCTGCCCATAACGGCAATAGCCAGGGCCATTCGAAACAGCAAGTCATCCTCGACTTGGAAACGACCTCCGGAAATCACGCCGTTCGAGAAGAGAAAATAAAATACGTGGGAGTCGAAAGCAGCCGCACAAAACTCATAGATATTATACAGGTTTCCACCAATTAAAACATGGGAACTAGATGTCTGAAGGACAATCTATTGCTTGTGTATGTGTGTGAACTCTTCTTTTCTTTGATTCTATTTCCTTTCAAACACGGGGAATACTTTTTTCTTAAAACTTATTTTGCCTGCAACCACAAAACTTTAATGCATTTATAAGTTTCAGAAAACTTACGGTGTACTTCTGTGTTCCTAATCGAAGTGCAGCGAAAGGGGGGGGGGGTTAACATATCTATTCTCCCTGAGAGTCCTCGGTTTTAATATTATTGCCAATCCTAGTACAGTAGAATTTCACATGCAAGGACTGTTCTGATTTTCTTTCTTTTTTAATGTAATTTTGGTTGCGCTAGTGGTCCCAACGCTAGATTATTTTTACTAAATTTAGTTCTTTTAATTTTGTGTATAAGTCGCCTTTTAAATTCCAAGCAAAAAATTGATAAATTACATTTTGGCACACAGGTCAAACTGCTTTTTTTTTCTTTAATTTATGGTGAATAGTCACTGTTATTGCGAGCGATTGTTTCAAATCAATCAACTTTTGATAGCACAGGAAAATCTCATTACAGCGCGAATACTAATTACAACGACATAAATATTCAGTGCTCTTTTATTACATTGTTGAATACCATTACAAAAAATCTCGGTTACAACGGATACAATGTTTAGACCCTTGAAGTTATTTCTAACAGGATTTAACTGAAGTGTATAAAAATAAGCAGTCCTCGATAGCTCACACAGCTTCTTTAAACAAAACAACATAGCACAATATTTTAATTAGGTAAGATGGAAACATCCTCCATGATGCAGTTAAAAACGAAAATGAATTCCACTTTTTGGAGATAAGACGGAATTATGCGAAGTTATCGGTTTTTTCAAGGACTACTATTTACTACCGTGTCTTAAGAGACACTGAGACACGTATCAGCGAATGGACAAGGCGACCGTAAAAGAGGGAGATAAAATTGTTTACTTAGGTGACACTTCAGGCTTATTCTCCATCTGGGAAACCGATAAAACGAATCTATCAAAGGATGTGCATTAAAATGCTACGGAGGGCTGTTTGGTGAAGAAAATCCGTTTTGCGATAAGTTCCTTTTTTTCCTCAGCATTAAAATGAGCTCATTACTCATGCTCATTTTGATGAGGATGATAATCTGAGTGATTTCTCTCCCTTATAGTATATGAATAATTTACTATAAACCTTTTTTCCTCAGCATTAAATAAGCTCATTACTCATGCTCATGTTGATGAGGATGACAATCTGAGTGATTTCTCTCCCTTATAGAGTATGAATAACCTTTTTCCATAACACAACACACACAGACAACAAAGAAAAGTGAACCTTTCCTTCAGGGCAGTGGTGCCCAACCTACGAAACGCGAAGCTTATGCGTGCGGTCCGTCATAAATTCGGTGCCAAATTTTCCGAAACTAGTTTTTGAAAAACTAACATTTAATAAAATAAGCATCAAGAAATTATAAGAACAACTATTTGCTCGCAATATTCCTTCCTGCCCCATATTTTCCATAGTTATTTAGAAAAAAAAATGAAATATTTTGAAATTTTATATGTGTTCTGGTATGCGAAAATGATTTTAATATGAGATGCAGCATTCGAGCAGAAAAAGGTAGAACAACACTGATATATTTTACTCTAAAAGACTCAAAACATACAGACAACGCAAAAAAGTAAACATTTTCTTAGGGGAAGAACAATAATTTTTTTAGGGAGCGGGTTAGTTGACAGCATTTCTTGCATGCACGCACACACACACACACACACACACACACACACACACACACACACACACACACAAATATTTTTGGACAGACGAATATACTTTTGGGTTGAAGGTTCAGAGAGATTGACCTTTGTCTTAGTATCCCCTTCTGATTGCATAACTCCTCCCCCAACAAAAAAGCAGTGATATAAGAGGGTGGGCTGTCGATAAACGTCGACTATGGAACCATCAACAAGCTGCACACTGCATTGAGAATCACGGAACCGAACAAGAGTATAAAGTTTTTAAAATTATTTCTACAAGGGCCAAATACCAGGGCCGTAATTTCAAGTTTTTTCAAACACAATGCAATTTCATCAGAAAACATCAAAAACCACGCCCACTTACATGTAAATACATTGATTTCTCAAAGTCAGGGGGGTATTCCCCCCCTGACCCCCTAAATGACGAGCCTGCCAAATACCCTTCTAGACCTCCTAGACATCAGATCTGCATTGTCGTTGAAAATAAACTAAGAATCCCAACTACTCGCTTCACATCATAATTTCATGGCACACTAATACATTCCACATCACTACTGCTAATTTCAAGAAACTGAAAAATCACTATTTTTATCAAAGAAAAAGTGCTGAAGACTTGAACGTCGGACGAAGATTTTCAAGAGCAATTAAAACACAATTGTTTGGGACTTACATGTTCCAATTAGCTCTGAAGGAAAAAGAACCACTCAAAAAAAAAAGAATGAACGTAATGATAAAGCATGAAAAACATGTATTTAATAAGTCATCTCTAGAAATTACTATCCAACTCATGACAAAAATCTAAACAATTCAGAAGCAAAATGAAAAGCACAAAATAAATAGCTTGCACGGAATCGCAATAAAGAGCCTTTCACCAGTTGCGCAACATGCGACCGTTATTCTGAAATCTCTTGAAAAGAAGGAAAAGTAGCTGCAAACGATATGCGCTGCGTCACCGACACACTGTTCAAACAGCATCAGAAATAAAATATTTCTTTCCACATTGACGTCAAGTGCAGTTCTTTTTTCTCCATTTTCCTGTTCCGACAAATGCCAGGCACATTGAAAATGCGAAAGAGCCATTGTTTGGCGATGGAGTGCTCGCTTTTTGACGCGTCTGCCTAACTTCACGCACTATTTCGTTTCGAAAAAGCTAAGCCCCACAGGGGTTTGCAAGCAATACTTTTTGAAATAGTTAATGTGGTCAGAAGCTATGACTAACGTGACAAGTGTCCCCCCCCCCCAGAAAAGGGGAAGGCTAATTTCATGGTCAGTACAAATAGCGTGCAGGGTTGTCATTTCGTCCACTTTTTTGTAAAAAGTCCGGGACGCCGGAAGAAATGGACGAAATGGACAAAATTGGACGAAATGGAAGAAAAAACACATTTTTTTCATACGTTTGATGCATAAAAATGTTATGATGTACAATTAGTATCCCTCTTGCATTACCCATTTTTCAAAATAGAATGACGGTATCATACAAAAAAAAAAAAAAAAAAAAAAAAAAGAAAAGAATGGCAATCAACCCATTGATTTTTAACTCATTTTATTTGAAAGAAATAAAATTTAACATAGTGAAAAAACTATTGAGTGTATTTACATTATTGTAGAGTAGACAAATAGAAAAAAAAAAAGTTTTTCTTTAATACATATTTTTAAAAAGAAATTAAAGAGTACCGTAAAATGGGGTTAATCGGAACACTTTTCAGCTTTGATTGTAAAAAAAGCAGTTAAAAGATTTTTTTTTAATTTGATTTTTTGGGTAAAAACTTCGGTCTTGCTTTACTTTTGATATTCCAAGCAAAGACAAAAGATTTTGAGCAATTATTAAAATATATAGCAAATTATGGGTGTTCCGAATCACCCCGCTGATAGGGGTCAATCGGAACACTTGTTAAAATTTTTATTTTTTTCAATTTAATCTGTAATAGGTCTCACAAACATGAGTAATATTGATGGGGGACAATAAGAACAGATAATTACTGTCAAATAAATGTATAATTTCAGTACCAGTACACGTTTATAATTTGTGAAAATTCAAAATAATTTTGAACTTATGAAAAATGAAAAGTAATTTTAAGAAAAGCTTTTGAATTGAAATGCAAAGATTTAACATGAATGGAAGTCACTCATGTCGTCCACAAATATGTACTTGTTTTTAAAACTAGCAATTGTGACTTGGCTTAAGTTTTTTCATAACATCTCCTGGGATGAACTCTGCCTTTTCTTTAGTTTTTTGAAATTTCTGGGTTTCGGGGATTGTCCTGAAAGATTTTTTCGCTTATTCATCACTGTCTGTGTGCTGGACGTTTACTACATAACGTCTATGTGACTTTCTCCCTTTTATTTTAAGTAAAAAAAAGTCTCCTGGAGAAAAAATCTTTTGAAATCTGTAACTTTTGTCATTCTAAGATCTAGTTGCTCACGAGAAGGGATAAACAGTAATAAATCCTTGTCCCTGTCTTGATTAGAAGAATTGGGGTTAGAATCTTGATTTTTCAAACAATTTCCTTCAAATAAGTTTGAATTGGAACAACAGAACTAAGTGTTCCGATTCACCCCGCAATTTTTTTTCCCATGGCATTTTTCAGAATTCTTCACTTTTATGACACAATTTATAAAAAATGTAAATTCTAATGTGGTATTCTGTTGTTCAGATACATGTATAATTGAAACATACCACTCATAGTTTTTAAATATAAGAAGGTTTGTTCTTGCATATGAAGTTTTGCAGTCTATGAAAATGTGATGTTTTCTAGCATTCAACGTGCAGCCCTCTTTAGAAGCCAGTAGCGTTGCCAGATTGACAAAAGTATTTTTTTTCCTACTTCCTATGATCTTACCTTTCTAAAAAAAAATTCATGGCGAAAAATACCCAATAGTATATTTATGAAGAATTTCTTTGTACGGTTGGGAAGTTTTGTTCCGATTGACCCCGCTGTTCCTATACACCCCATTTTACGGTATTCTATTACCTTAGATATTTATTAACACAATACAATCCCTTAAAAAGTAAACTTTATATGATATTTTCTCATAAATTCTATGTTTAAATTTTGCTTGAATTAAATACACATATAAATGTATATCATTTGTATTTGAAAATACATTAGATGCTACAAGAAATATTGGTTTAATTTGATTCATTTGGTCATTTTACGTTATATTTTTTGAGGATTTAATGAATGTTGCCCTATTGTAAAATATTTATGTACACAGCATTGTTTTATGGATATATTAATGTTATTACAGGATATAATTTCATTTCATGGCAAAATTTTCTTTCTCAAATCTTTTAAAATCACTTACTGCTAATGTGTGCTTTCATAAGCATTAAATCTTATCGTTAACATTCATTTATTTTATACAGATACTATATTTTTATAGTATTTGTTGTTTATTAAATATTTGTTTGTATACAATATTATGTGTGCTAATTTTGATAATAAAACTATTACCTCATTGAAAAAAATCAATATTTTAAAACACTACTTTAAAACTTTGGATTTTTTAATCAAGAACTGTCATTCTCTTTAAAGTGGACAAAATGGACGAAATGGACAAAATGCTATTTTGTCCGGGGCGGTTTTTTCCAGGTTTTTTCCGGTGGTTTTTTCCACCCCGGACGAAATCAAACAACCCTGATAGCGTGTGGGCAAAAAAAATATATCAATTAAAATAAATAAATGAATAAACACATGCTTGTCGTCAGAGAGGAAACACAGGGAGGAGGGGATTAACACCCCCAGAACTCTGGGTGTTTTGCCATATTGCCAATCTCATTTTGTTTGACATGTAGAGTTAGGAGTGAGTGCGTGAACACGCAGTTTCATTTTCAAAAATTCATAATATCCAAGTAAGGAAGCACGGATCTAGAGGGTGACTCATAGGATCCCCTTTAAATGGATCAAAGATGCATAAAATAGCATTTTGGACAGTTCAACCAAAGATACTCACTCTAAAAGGATAGCTATATAGGGTCTTTGGTTCAACTTTGTGGCAGCTTCACTCACAGGTTTGGGAGCCTGTCGCAATGCATGGTTCACGGCCCCTTCATGTCTATCACAAAACTGAAAACCATTTATAAAAGTGCATTTTTAAATCCCTATCGGGGATCAATTGGTCGTGCGGACCCTCGCAAATTGCGATATGGTAAATCCGTTACTGTTTCAACTTCGAGGAATTACCAGAGAACAGCCCCTTGTAATTTCTCGGAGTAATTTTACCTCCTATTGATAAAAGCAGTAGTATTTGTGCCCCAATTTTAAATTTATGGTCTCCCTTAGATTCATATTCTCATATTTCAATAATAATACACTCTAAAACCAGACGCTGGATCCGTCCCAGTAACAAACATACAGCTAGGACTCACCCTTTACATAAAAAATTTAAATTTTAACACGGGTCAACCCTAATTAAAATATCGCGAAAATGACGTTTTTGGTTTGGGGTTATTCATAAGTCACTTTTTTTCCACGTACTTCACGCCTCTATCAATCTATCCTTTCTTTGTCGCAAAGTGTCAAATTTTATCTTACCCCTTACTCTCCCTTGTATCTCTCACTATATTACATTAACATATTTTTACAAAACTATGAATGAATTATAAGACAAAGAAATGAGACACAGTGAATAGAGAGGTAAAAAACATATAATACAGACTAAAAAATTGATTTAGTAAAATTCCTTTGATTTTTTTTTTCCATCCCCACCTTCTGCCATTGCATAACTTTTTGCTTTTCCCCCACATAAGTACTCTGATTTATTTATTTCAACTAAATCCTGCGATGTCACCCTTCTTTTCAGCCCAGTAATCCCCATTGTCATAAACTATCACAAACTCTTAAACCCCCTTCCACCCTTCAAAGTGTAACATCATTTGTGGACAATTCCAAATTAAAAATAAAATTTACCGTTTTCTCCCTCTGTCCCATCTTTTCACTCCGGGGGTGACTCACTTTCAACTCTAGTGAAACAAACACAAAACGTGAAGTTTGTCGAACAGACTTAGTGCTTGGCTTGGTGAGCCCAAAAAGTGATCTGAAATTGCACACTCTAGCACAACGCACGTCTTGCCGCCCACCTACTTGCATTTCAGTGACGTGATCGGAATCCGTTCCGTCTTGCGCAACCCGAGCTTTCTCGCGCACGATCACGTCTTATTACATAACAACTGGAAGGTATTGAAAACTCATCACTTTCCAGCATCCCGCTAATGCTCTCATCTCCGCTCACGTCTGTCATATTTCATCAGGCAGTCAACTATCTCAACGTGCATAGTCGTCCACAAGGTTTTGTTATTTGTCGCATGTTTTCGATCCATTTTTGCTAAGTGTAAGTCATCTAAGTGCAAGTGATGGGAAGTGCCAATTTGAGCTTGTGACAAATTATACCTTTAAAGGATTTTCGATCAGTTCAAAATAATGTCGCATTGTACAGTCTTTGGGTTTCAGAATACAAAGTTCATCTCATCACCATTTTCATTTAACGTCACAGTTAAGCGAAAATTTATCATTTAAA